>JALHLI010000022.1:1308397-1393397 GCA_023349425.1 Anthopleura sola
CTCCCAAAATTGGCTTCGTGAAATGACCGATGTCCACTGTACGTTCCCCCTCCCCTCCCCTTGCAATGTTGTCTAAATGGCCAAAGTTGGGTACCGTGAGCTAGCCACATTCTCAAGGAACAACATTGAATGGGGGAGGGGGGGATTTAGTTTATATACAATTTTTAAAGCGCTTTTTATTACACTGCATGCTAAAATTTTCCAACATTATGAGGTAGTGTATCAACACTTTTGATTTTTACTGTCTGAAAACTGTTTGCTGTCTTACTGTTAATAACGCTGATCTGGAATAAGTTTGTATTGTTTATTCTATTGGTATATAAGTGAGGATAATAACAAAGTCATAAACATGGATTATCACTTTTTGTTAATAGAAATATTCGTAGTGACGTTGAATTTAGTGCATTGGGCGCATTTCTTCTTTAACCTTCGGAAATCGCATTTGCGTGCCATGTGTCAATTGCAAAGCTAAAAAAAATTCGAATTACTGTTTCTTACATAAGAAAATGACTTTTTGAATACGTTAGGCTAAGTGCTACATATACTTGAGTTTTTGGTTCACATTACGTTTTAACATCACGACATTTTTGACATTAAAGGTGAAGTGTATAGTACAGAACGAGCGTTACTTGATGTTATTCATTCTTGGTGCGTGCGTGATACACATCAAAACTGGTCTAAATTGAAGCCTACACTAGAATCTTTAGTGATTTGTTGCCCACATGCATCTGCATAAAGTGAAAATAATACTAGTAATCCAAAAGTTACTATAGAAGTGTTTTTGCTTATATTTGGAAGCTCAACAAATTCCTATAGTAAGGGTTGCATTACTGTTTGGAAGAGGCAGACCCCGTGTATCATATACACCTTATCGGTTATAGAAGTTGAAGAGCACAATTCGATGAATACCACTATTGATTTTACAAATCAAATATACCAGAGGAAGGACTAAAATCAATCATTTCATGCCCTGAATGTTTTTCAGAGTTAATATTAACTACGACGCAAACAGAATCACGCCATGATGACAAATGAAATTTGAACCATTCATATGAACGGTCTACCACGGTCTACCAAGAAATTTAAGAAGACTTAGCATTGTTTTCTTTAAACCTATTGTGGTAGACCGTTGGAAGTTGGTAGACCGTTCGTAGTCTAAGATACATGTATAGGAATAAGTCTAGCGTCTTTCTGAACATTCTTCAGTATTTTTTTAACCGAATGACGTTGAAATTTCGTCCTCAAAATTGATAAGAACACATTTATGCATGGAAAAAGCAAAGCTATTCATGTGTTAGTTAATATGTTATATACATCATAGGTAACCTATTAATTGCACATATGTTTAAGAAATCATGATTGTTTTTCTTACTGAGGACATTTTATAGCGGTAATCTTGTTCGGAGAAATCTTGCCTTTAAAAATCATGTTCGCGCGCGTTTACAATTAGCTCATACAATTTATTTTCCAATATGGATTCGAATGCTGTACGGTATGTTCTATTTACAATACATTTTCCCTAAATATTTTGAATCATCATGAGTCTTCTGTACTCTACGAGGGAATGAAATCATTTTCTTAGTAAAACTGCAGTGTTCGATTGCTTAAAAATAACTCTAGCTTGCTATATAAACGAAAGACATTTTCAGACAGTAAAAATCGAAATGTGTTGATACACTACCCCTATAATGCTCCCAAAATTGGCTTCGTGAAATGACCGATGTCCACTGTACGTTCCCCCTCCCCTCCCCTTGCAATGTTGTCTAAATGGCCAAAGTTGGGTACCGTGAGCTAGCCACATTCTCAAGGAACAACATTGAATGGGGGAGGGGGGGATTTAGTTTATATACAATTTTTAAAGCGCTTTTTATTACACTGCATGCTAAAATTTTCCAACATTATGAGGTAGTGTATCAACACTTTTGATTTTTACTGTCTGAAAACTGTTTGCTGTCTTACTGTTAATAACGCTGATCTGGAATAAGTTTGTATTGTTTATTCTATTGGTATATAAGTGAGGATAATAACAAAGTCATAAACATGGATTATCACTTTTTGTTAATAGAAATATTCGTAGTGACGTTGAATTTAGTGCATTGGGCGCATTTCTTCTTTAACCTTCGGAAATCGCATTTGCGTGCCATGTGTCAATTGCAAAGCTAAAAAAAATTCGAATTACTGTTTCTTACATAAGAAAATGACTTTTTGAATACGTTAGGCTAAGTGCTACATATACTTGAGTTTTTGGTTCACATTACGTTTTAACATCACGACATTTTTGACATTAAAGGTGAAGTGTATAGTACAGAACGAGCGTTACTTGATGTTATTCATTCTTGGTGCGTGCGTGATACACATCAAAACTGGTCTAAATTGAAGCCTACACTAGAATCTTTAGTGATTTGTTGCCCACATGCATCTGCATAAAGTGAAAATAATACTAGTAATCCAAAAGTTACTATAGAAGTGTTTTTGCTTATATTTGGAAGCTCAACAAATTCCTATAGTAAGGGTTGCATTACTGTTTGGAAGAGGCAGACCCCGTGTATCATATACACCTTATCGGTTATAGAAGTTGAAGAGCACAATTCGATGAATACCACTATTGATTTTACAAATCAAATATACCAGAGGAAGGACTAAAATCAATCATTTCATGCCCTGAATGTTTTTCAGAGTTAATATTAACTACGACGCAAACAGAATCACGCCATGATGACAAATGAAATTTGAACCATTCATATGAACGGTCTACCACGGTCTACCAAGAAATTTAAGAAGACTTAGCATTGTTTTCTTTAAACCTATTGTGGTAGACCGTTGGAAGTTGGTAGACCGTTCGTAGTCTAAGATACATGTATAGGAATAAGTCTAGCGTCTTTCTGAACATTCTTCAGTATTTTTTTAACCGAATGACGTTGAAATTTCGTCCTCAAAATTGATAAGAACACATTTATGCATGGAAAAAGCAAAGCTATTCATGTGTTAGTTAATATGTTATATACATCATAGGTAACCTATTAATTGCACATATGTTTAAGAAATCATGATTGTTTTTCTTACTGAGGACATTTTATAGCGGTAATCTTGTTCGGAGAAATCTTGCCTTTAAAAATCATGTTCGCGCGCGTTTACAATTAGCTCATACAATTTATTTTCCAATATGGATTCGAATGCTGTACGGTATGTTCTATTTACAATACATTTTCCCTAAATATTTTGAATCATCATGAGTCTTCTGTACTCTACGAGGGAATGAAATCATTTTCTTAGTAAAACTGCAGTGTTCGATTGCTTAAAAATAACTCTAGCTTGCTATATAAACGAAAGACATTTTCAGACAGTAAAAATCGAAATGTGTTGATACACTACCCCTATAATGCTCCCAAAATTGGCTTCGTGAAATGACCGATGTCCACTGTACGTTCCCCCTCCCCTCCCCTTGCAATGTTGTCTAAATGGCCAAAGTTGGGTACCGTGAGCTAGCCACATTCTCAAGGAACAACATTGAATGGGGGAGGGGGGGATTTAGTTTATATACAATTTTTAAAGCGCTTTTTATTACACTGCATGCTAAAATTTTCCAACATTATGAGGTAGTGTATCAACACTTTTGATTTTTACTGTCTGAAAACTGTTTGCTGTCTTACTGTTAATAACGCTGATCTGGAATAAGTTTGTATTGTTTATTCTATTGGTATATAAGTGAGGATAATAACAAAGTCATAAACATGGATTATCACTTTTTGTTAATAGAAATATTCGTAGTGACGTTGAATTTAGTGCATTGGGCGCATTTCTTCTTTAACCTTCGGAAATCGCATTTGCGTGCCATGTGTCAATTGCAAAGCTAAAAAAAATTCGAATTACTGTTTCTTACATAAGAAAATGACTTTTTGAATACGTTAGGCTAAGTGCTACATATACTTGAGTTTTTGGTTCACATTACGTTTTAACATCACGACATTTTTGACATTAAAGGTGAAGTGTATAGTACAGAACGAGCGTTACTTGATGTTATTCATTCTTGGTGCGTGCGTGATACACATCAAAACTGGTCTAAATTGAAGCCTACACTAGAATCTTTAGTGATTTGTTGCCCACATGCATCTGCATAAAGTGAAAATAATACTAGTAATCCAAAAGTTACTATAGAAGTGTTTTTGCTTATATTTGGAAGCTCAACAAATTCCTATAGTAAGGGTTGCATTACTGTTTGGAAGAGGCAGACCCCGTGTATCATATACACCTTATCGGTTATAGAAGTTGAAGAGCACAATTCGATGAATACCACTATTGATTTTACAAATCAAATATACCAGAGGAAGGACTAAAATCAATCATTTCATGCCCTGAATGTTTTTCAGAGTTAATATTAACTACGACGCAAACAGAATCACGCCATGATGACAAATGAAATTTGAACCATTCATATGAACGGTCTACCACGGTCTACCAAGAAATTTAAGAAGACTTAGCATTGTTTTCTTTAAACCTATTGTGGTAGACCGTTGGAAGTTGGTAGACCGTTCGTAGTCTAAGATACATGTATAGGAATAAGTCTAGCGTCTTTCTGAACATTCTTCAGTATTTTTTTAACCGAATGACGTTGAAATTTCGTCCTCAAAATTGATAAGAACACATTTATGCATGGAAAAAGCAAAGCTATTCATGTGTTAGTTAATATGTTATATACATCATAGGTAACCTATTAATTGCACATATGTTTAAGAAATCATGATTGTTTTTCTTACTGAGGACATTTTATAGCGGTAATCTTGTTCGGAGAAATCTTGCCTTTAAAAATCATGTTCGCGCGCGTTTACAATTAGCTCATACAATTTATTTTCCAATATGGATTCGAATGCTGTACGGTATGTTCTATTTACAATACATTTTCCCTAAATATTTTGAATCATCATGAGTCTTCTGTACTCTACGAGGGAATGAAATCATTTTCTTAGTAAAACTGCAGTGTTCGATTGCTTAAAAATAACTCTAGCTTGCTATATAAACGAAAGACATTTTCAGACAGTAAAAATCGAAATGTGTTGATACACTACCCCTATAATGCTCCCAAAATTGGCTTCGTGAAATGACCGATGTCCACTGTACGTTCCCCCTCCCCTCCCCTTGCAATGTTGTCTAAATGGCCAAAGTTGGGTACCGTGAGCTAGCCACATTCTCAAGGAACAACATTGAATGGGGGAGGGGGGGATTTAGTTTATATACAATTTTTAAAGCGCTTTTTATTACACTGCATGCTAAAATTTTCCAACATTATGAGGTAGTGTATCAACACTTTTGATTTTTACTGTCTGAAAACTGTTTGCTGTCTTACTGTTAATAACGCTGATCTGGAATAAGTTTGTATTGTTTATTCTATTGGTATATAAGTGAGGATAATAACAAAGTCATAAACATGGATTATCACTTTTTGTTAATAGAAATATTCGTAGTGACGTTGAATTTAGTGCATTGGGCGCATTTCTTCTTTAACCTTCGGAAATCGCATTTGCGTGCCATGTGTCAATTGCAAAGCTAAAAAAAATTCGAATTACTGTTTCTTACATAAGAAAATGACTTTTTGAATACGTTAGGCTAAGTGCTACATATACTTGAGTTTTTGGTTCACATTACGTTTTAACATCACGACATTTTTGACATTAAAGGTGAAGTGTATAGTACAGAACGAGCGTTACTTGATGTTATTCATTCTTGGTGCGTGCGTGATACACATCAAAACTGGTCTAAATTGAAGCCTACACTAGAATCTTTAGTGATTTGTTGCCCACATGCATCTGCATAAAGTGAAAATAATACTAGTAATCCAAAAGTTACTATAGAAGTGTTTTTGCTTATATTTGGAAGCTCAACAAATTCCTATAGTAAGGGTTGCATTACTGTTTGGAAGAGGCAGACCCCGTGTATCATATACACCTTATCGGTTATAGAAGTTGAAGAGCACAATTCGATGAATACCACTATTGATTTTACAAATCAAATATACCAGAGGAAGGACTAAAATCAATCATTTCATGCCCTGAATGTTTTTCAGAGTTAATATTAACTACGACGCAAACAGAATCACGCCATGATGACAAATGAAATTTGAACCATTCATATGAACGGTCTACCACGGTCTACCAAGAAATTTAAGAAGACTTAGCATTGTTTTCTTTAAACCTATTGTGGTAGACCGTTGGAAGTTGGTAGACCGTTCGTAGTCTAAGATACATGTATAGGAATAAGTCTAGCGTCTTTCTGAACATTCTTCAGTATTTTTTTAACCGAATGACGTTGAAATTTCGTCCTCAAAATTGATAAGAACACATTTATGCATGGAAAAAGCAAAGCTATTCATGTGTTAGTTAATATGTTATATACATCATAGGTAACCTATTAATTGCACATATGTTTAAGAAATCATGATTGTTTTTCTTACTGAGGACATTTTATAGCGGTAATCTTGTTCGGAGAAATCTTGCCTTTAAAAATCATGTTCGCGCGCGTTTACAATTAGCTCATACAATTTATTTTCCAATATGGATTCGAATGCTGTACGGTATGTTCTATTTACAATACATTTTCCCTAAATATTTTGAATCATCATGAGTCTTCTGTACTCTACGAGGGAATGAAATCATTTTCTTAGTAAAACTGCAGTGTTCGATTGCTTAAAAATAACTCTAGCTTGCTATATAAACGAAAGACATTTTCAGACAGTAAAAATCGAAATGTGTTGATACACTACCCCTATAATGCTCCCAAAATTGGCTTCGTGAAATGACCGATGTCCACTGTACGTTCCCCCTCCCCTCCCCTTGCAATGTTGTCTAAATGGCCAAAGTTGGGTACCGTGAGCTAGCCACATTCTCAAGGAACAACATTGAATGGGGGAGGGGGGGATTTAGTTTATATACAATTTTTAAAGCGCTTTTTATTACACTGCATGCTAAAATTTTCCAACATTATGAGGTAGTGTATCAACACTTTTGATTTTTACTGTCTGAAAACTGTTTGCTGTCTTACTGTTAATAACGCTGATCTGGAATAAGTTTGTATTGTTTATTCTATTGGTATATAAGTGAGGATAATAACAAAGTCATAAACATGGATTATCACTTTTTGTTAATAGAAATATTCGTAGTGACGTTGAATTTAGTGCATTGGGCGCATTTCTTCTTTAACCTTCGGAAATCGCATTTGCGTGCCATGTGTCAATTGCAAAGCTAAAAAAAATTCGAATTACTGTTTCTTACATAAGAAAATGACTTTTTGAATACGTTAGGCTAAGTGCTACATATACTTGAGTTTTTGGTTCACATTACGTTTTAACATCACGACATTTTTGACATTAAAGGTGAAGTGTATAGTACAGAACGAGCGTTACTTGATGTTATTCATTCTTGGTGCGTGCGTGATACACATCAAAACTGGTCTAAATTGAAGCCTACACTAGAATCTTTAGTGATTTGTTGCCCACATGCATCTGCATAAAGTGAAAATAATACTAGTAATCCAAAAGTTACTATAGAAGTGTTTTTGCTTATATTTGGAAGCTCAACAAATTCCTATAGTAAGGGTTGCATTACTGTTTGGAAGAGGCAGACCCCGTGTATCATATACACCTTATCGGTTATAGAAGTTGAAGAGCACAATTCGATGAATACCACTATTGATTTTACAAATCAAATATACCAGAGGAAGGACTAAAATCAATCATTTCATGCCCTGAATGTTTTTCAGAGTTAATATTAACTACGACGCAAACAGAATCACGCCATGATGACAAATGAAATTTGAACCATTCATATGAACGGTCTACCACGGTCTACCAAGAAATTTAAGAAGACTTAGCATTGTTTTCTTTAAACCTATTGTGGTAGACCGTTGGAAGTTGGTAGACCGTTCGTAGTCTAAGATACATGTATAGGAATAAGTCTAGCGTCTTTCTGAACATTCTTCAGTATTTTTTTAACCGAATGACGTTGAAATTTCGTCCTCAAAATTGATAAGAACACATTTATGCATGGAAAAAGCAAAGCTATTCATGTGTTAGTTAATATGTTATATACATCATAGGTAACCTATTAATTGCACATATGTTTAAGAAATCATGATTGTTTTTCTTACTGAGGACATTTTATAGCGGTAATCTTGTTCGGAGAAATCTTGCCTTTAAAAATCATGTTCGCGCGCGTTTACAATTAGCTCATACAATTTATTTTCCAATATGGATTCGAATGCTGTACGGTATGTTCTATTTACAATACATTTTCCCTAAATATTTTGAATCATCATGAGTCTTCTGTACTCTACGAGGGAATGAAATCATTTTCTTAGTAAAACTGCAGTGTTCGATTGCTTAAAAATAACTCTAGCTTGCTATATAAACGAAAGACATTTTCAGACAGTAAAAATCGAAATGTGTTGATACACTACCCCTATAATGCTCCCAAAATTGGCTTCGTGAAATGACCGATGTCCACTGTACGTTCCCCCTCCCCTCCCCTTGCAATGTTGTCTAAATGGCCAAAGTTGGGTACCGTGAGCTAGCCACATTCTCAAGGAACAACATTGAATGGGGGAGGGGGGGATTTAGTTTATATACAATTTTTAAAGCGCTTTTTATTACACTGCATGCTAAAATTTTCCAACATTATGAGGTAGTGTATCAACACTTTTGATTTTTACTGTCTGAAAACTGTTTGCTGTCTTACTGTTAATAACGCTGATCTGGAATAAGTTTGTATTGTTTATTCTATTGGTATATAAGTGAGGATAATAACAAAGTCATAAACATGGATTATCACTTTTTGTTAATAGAAATATTCGTAGTGACGTTGAATTTAGTGCATTGGGCGCATTTCTTCTTTAACCTTCGGAAATCGCATTTGCGTGCCATGTGTCAATTGCAAAGCTAAAAAAAATTCGAATTACTGTTTCTTACATAAGAAAATGACTTTTTGAATACGTTAGGCTAAGTGCTACATATACTTGAGTTTTTGGTTCACATTACGTTTTAACATCACGACATTTTTGACATTAAAGGTGAAGTGTATAGTACAGAACGAGCGTTACTTGATGTTATTCATTCTTGGTGCGTGCGTGATACACATCAAAACTGGTCTAAATTGAAGCCTACACTAGAATCTTTAGTGATTTGTTGCCCACATGCATCTGCATAAAGTGAAAATAATACTAGTAATCCAAAAGTTACTATAGAAGTGTTTTTGCTTATATTTGGAAGCTCAACAAATTCCTATAGTAAGGGTTGCATTACTGTTTGGAAGAGGCAGACCCCGTGTATCATATACACCTTATCGGTTATAGAAGTTGAAGAGCACAATTCGATGAATACCACTATTGATTTTACAAATCAAATATACCAGAGGAAGGACTAAAATCAATCATTTCATGCCCTGAATGTTTTTCAGAGTTAATATTAACTACGACGCAAACAGAATCACGCCATGATGACAAATGAAATTTGAACCATTCATATGAACGGTCTACCACGGTCTACCAAGAAATTTAAGAAGACTTAGCATTGTTTTCTTTAAACCTATTGTGGTAGACCGTTGGAAGTTGGTAGACCGTTCGTAGTCTAAGATACATGTATAGGAATAAGTCTAGCGTCTTTCTGAACATTCTTCAGTATTTTTTTAACCGAATGACGTTGAAATTTCGTCCTCAAAATTGATAAGAACACATTTATGCATGGAAAAAGCAAAGCTATTCATGTGTTAGTTAATATGTTATATACATCATAGGTAACCTATTAATTGCACATATGTTTAAGAAATCATGATTGTTTTTCTTACTGAGGACATTTTATAGCGGTAATCTTGTTCGGAGAAATCTTGCCTTTAAAAATCATGTTCGCGCGCGTTTACAATTAGCTCATACAATTTATTTTCCAATATGGATTCGAATGCTGTACGGTATGTTCTATTTACAATACATTTTCCCTAAATATTTTGAATCATCATGAGTCTTCTGTACTCTACGAGGGAATGAAATCATTTTCTTAGTAAAACTGCAGTGTTCGATTGCTTAAAAATAACTCTAGCTTGCTATATAAACGAAAGACATTTTCAGACAGTAAAAATCGAAATGTGTTGATACACTACCCCTATAATGCTCCCAAAATTGGCTTCGTGAAATGACCGATGTCCACTGTACGTTCCCCCTCCCCTCCCCTTGCAATGTTGTCTAAATGGCCAAAGTTGGGTACCGTGAGCTAGCCACATTCTCAAGGAACAACATTGAATGGGGGAGGGGGGGATTTAGTTTATATACAATTTTTAAAGCGCTTTTTATTACACTGCATGCTAAAATTTTCCAACATTATGAGGTAGTGTATCAACACTTTTGATTTTTACTGTCTGAAAACTGTTTGCTGTCTTACTGTTAATAACGCTGATCTGGAATAAGTTTGTATTGTTTATTCTATTGGTATATAAGTGAGGATAATAACAAAGTCATAAACATGGATTATCACTTTTTGTTAATAGAAATATTCGTAGTGACGTTGAATTTAGTGCATTGGGCGCATTTCTTCTTTAACCTTCGGAAATCGCATTTGCGTGCCATGTGTCAATTGCAAAGCTAAAAAAAATTCGAATTACTGTTTCTTACATAAGAAAATGACTTTTTGAATACGTTAGGCTAAGTGCTACATATACTTGAGTTTTTGGTTCACATTACGTTTTAACATCACGACATTTTTGACATTAAAGGTGAAGTGTATAGTACAGAACGAGCGTTACTTGATGTTATTCATTCTTGGTGCGTGCGTGATACACATCAAAACTGGTCTAAATTGAAGCCTACACTAGAATCTTTAGTGATTTGTTGCCCACATGCATCTGCATAAAGTGAAAATAATACTAGTAATCCAAAAGTTACTATAGAAGTGTTTTTGCTTATATTTGGAAGCTCAACAAATTCCTATAGTAAGGGTTGCATTACTGTTTGGAAGAGGCAGACCCCGTGTATCATATACACCTTATCGGTTATAGAAGTTGAAGAGCACAATTCGATGAATACCACTATTGATTTTACAAATCAAATATACCAGAGGAAGGACTAAAATCAATCATTTCATGCCCTGAATGTTTTTCAGAGTTAATATTAACTACGACGCAAACAGAATCACGCCATGATGACAAATGAAATTTGAACCATTCATATGAACGGTCTACCACGGTCTACCAAGAAATTTAAGAAGACTTAGCATTGTTTTCTTTAAACCTATTGTGGTAGACCGTTGGAAGTTGGTAGACCGTTCGTAGTCTAAGATACATGTATAGGAATAAGTCTAGCGTCTTTCTGAACATTCTTCAGTATTTTTTTAACCGAATGACGTTGAAATTTCGTCCTCAAAATTGATAAGAACACATTTATGCATGGAAAAAGCAAAGCTATTCATGTGTTAGTTAATATGTTATATACATCATAGGTAACCTATTAATTGCACATATGTTTAAGAAATCATGATTGTTTTTCTTACTGAGGACATTTTATAGCGGTAATCTTGTTCGGAGAAATCTTGCCTTTAAAAATCATGTTCGCGCGCGTTTACAATTAGCTCATACAATTTATTTTCCAATATGGATTCGAATGCTGTACGGTATGTTCTATTTACAATACATTTTCCCTAAATATTTTGAATCATCATGAGTCTTCTGTACTCTACGAGGGAATGAAATCATTTTCTTAGTAAAACTGCAGTGTTCGATTGCTTAAAAATAACTCTAGCTTGCTATATAAACGAAAGACATTTTCAGACAGTAAAAATCGAAATGTGTTGATACACTACCCCTATAATGCTCCCAAAATTGGCTTCGTGAAATGACCGATGTCCACTGTACGTTCCCCCTCCCCTCCCCTTGCAATGTTGTCTAAATGGCCAAAGTTGGGTACCGTGAGCTAGCCACATTCTCAAGGAACAACATTGAATGGGGGAGGGGGGGATTTAGTTTATATACAATTTTTAAAGCGCTTTTTATTACACTGCATGCTAAAATTTTCCAACATTATGAGGTAGTGTATCAACACTTTTGATTTTTACTGTCTGAAAACTGTTTGCTGTCTTACTGTTAATAACGCTGATCTGGAATAAGTTTGTATTGTTTATTCTATTGGTATATAAGTGAGGATAATAACAAAGTCATAAACATGGATTATCACTTTTTGTTAATAGAAATATTCGTAGTGACGTTGAATTTAGTGCATTGGGCGCATTTCTTCTTTAACCTTCGGAAATCGCATTTGCGTGCCATGTGTCAATTGCAAAGCTAAAAAAAATTCGAATTACTGTTTCTTACATAAGAAAATGACTTTTTGAATACGTTAGGCTAAGTGCTACATATACTTGAGTTTTTGGTTCACATTACGTTTTAACATCACGACATTTTTGACATTAAAGGTGAAGTGTATAGTACAGAACGAGCGTTACTTGATGTTATTCATTCTTGGTGCGTGCGTGATACACATCAAAACTGGTCTAAATTGAAGCCTACACTAGAATCTTTAGTGATTTGTTGCCCACATGCATCTGCATAAAGTGAAAATAATACTAGTAATCCAAAAGTTACTATAGAAGTGTTTTTGCTTATATTTGGAAGCTCAACAAATTCCTATAGTAAGGGTTGCATTACTGTTTGGAAGAGGCAGACCCCGTGTATCATATACACCTTATCGGTTATAGAAGTTGAAGAGCACAATTCGATGAATACCACTATTGATTTTACAAATCAAATATACCAGAGGAAGGACTAAAATCAATCATTTCATGCCCTGAATGTTTTTCAGAGTTAATATTAACTACGACGCAAACAGAATCACGCCATGATGACAAATGAAATTTGAACCATTCATATGAACGGTCTACCACGGTCTACCAAGAAATTTAAGAAGACTTAGCATTGTTTTCTTTAAACCTATTGTGGTAGACCGTTGGAAGTTGGTAGACCGTTCGTAGTCTAAGATACATGTATAGGAATAAGTCTAGCGTCTTTCTGAACATTCTTCAGTATTTTTTTAACCGAATGACGTTGAAATTTCGTCCTCAAAATTGATAAGAACACATTTATGCATGGAAAAAGCAAAGCTATTCATGTGTTAGTTAATATGTTATATACATCATAGGTAACCTATTAATTGCACATATGTTTAAGAAATCATGATTGTTTTTCTTACTGAGGACATTTTATAGCGGTAATCTTGTTCGGAGAAATCTTGCCTTTAAAAATCATGTTCGCGCGCGTTTACAATTAGCTCATACAATTTATTTTCCAATATGGATTCGAATGCTGTACGGTATGTTCTATTTACAATACATTTTCCCTAAATATTTTGAATCATCATGAGTCTTCTGTACTCTACGAGGGAATGAAATCATTTTCTTAGTAAAACTGCAGTGTTCGATTGCTTAAAAATAACTCTAGCTTGCTATATAAACGAAAGACATTTTCAGACAGTAAAAATCGAAATGTGTTGATACACTACCCCTATAATGCTCCCAAAATTGGCTTCGTGAAATGACCGATGTCCACTGTACGTTCCCCCTCCCCTCCCCTTGCAATGTTGTCTAAATGGCCAAAGTTGGGTACCGTGAGCTAGCCACATTCTCAAGGAACAACATTGAATGGGGGAGGGGGGGATTTAGTTTATATACAATTTTTAAAGCGCTTTTTATTACACTGCATGCTAAAATTTTCCAACATTATGAGGTAGTGTATCAACACTTTTGATTTTTACTGTCTGAAAACTGTTTGCTGTCTTACTGTTAATAACGCTGATCTGGAATAAGTTTGTATTGTTTATTCTATTGGTATATAAGTGAGGATAATAACAAAGTCATAAACATGGATTATCACTTTTTGTTAATAGAAATATTCGTAGTGACGTTGAATTTAGTGCATTGGGCGCATTTCTTCTTTAACCTTCGGAAATCGCATTTGCGTGCCATGTGTCAATTGCAAAGCTAAAAAAAATTCGAATTACTGTTTCTTACATAAGAAAATGACTTTTTGAATACGTTAGGCTAAGTGCTACATATACTTGAGTTTTTGGTTCACATTACGTTTTAACATCACGACATTTTTGACATTAAAGGTGAAGTGTATAGTACAGAACGAGCGTTACTTGATGTTATTCATTCTTGGTGCGTGCGTGATACACATCAAAACTGGTCTAAATTGAAGCCTACACTAGAATCTTTAGTGATTTGTTGCCCACATGCATCTGCATAAAGTGAAAATAATACTAGTAATCCAAAAGTTACTATAGAAGTGTTTTTGCTTATATTTGGAAGCTCAACAAATTCCTATAGTAAGGGTTGCATTACTGTTTGGAAGAGGCAGACCCCGTGTATCATATACACCTTATCGGTTATAGAAGTTGAAGAGCACAATTCGATGAATACCACTATTGATTTTACAAATCAAATATACCAGAGGAAGGACTAAAATCAATCATTTCATGCCCTGAATGTTTTTCAGAGTTAATATTAACTACGACGCAAACAGAATCACGCCATGATGACAAATGAAATTTGAACCATTCATATGAACGGTCTACCACGGTCTACCAAGAAATTTAAGAAGACTTAGCATTGTTTTCTTTAAACCTATTGTGGTAGACCGTTGGAAGTTGGTAGACCGTTCGTAGTCTAAGATACATGTATAGGAATAAGTCTAGCGTCTTTCTGAACATTCTTCAGTATTTTTTTAACCGAATGACGTTGAAATTTCGTCCTCAAAATTGATAAGAACACATTTATGCATGGAAAAAGCAAAGCTATTCATGTGTTAGTTAATATGTTATATACATCATAGGTAACCTATTAATTGCACATATGTTTAAGAAATCATGATTGTTTTTCTTACTGAGGACATTTTATAGCGGTAATCTTGTTCGGAGAAATCTTGCCTTTAAAAATCATGTTCGCGCGCGTTTACAATTAGCTCATACAATTTATTTTCCAATATGGATTCGAATGCTGTACGGTATGTTCTATTTACAATACATTTTCCCTAAATATTTTGAATCATCATGAGTCTTCTGTACTCTACGAGGGAATGAAATCATTTTCTTAGTAAAACTGCAGTGTTCGATTGCTTAAAAATAACTCTAGCTTGCTATATAAACGAAAGACATTTTCAGACAGTAAAAATCGAAATGTGTTGATACACTACCCCTATAATGCTCCCAAAATTGGCTTCGTGAAATGACCGATGTCCACTGTACGTTCCCCCTCCCCTCCCCTTGCAATGTTGTCTAAATGGCCAAAGTTGGGTACCGTGAGCTAGCCACATTCTCAAGGAACAACATTGAATGGGGGAGGGGGGGATTTAGTTTATATACAATTTTTAAAGCGCTTTTTATTACACTGCATGCTAAAATTTTCCAACATTATGAGGTAGTGTATCAACACTTTTGATTTTTACTGTAGCCTCGTTGTGGTGTTTTTCACGTTTTAAAAATTAGCTAAAATTCTCATAACTTCTCAACAATTTAATATTTTTGTCTCAAACTTTCTTACTTTGTTGATGTCATTCTAATCTATAATTTTAATGTAGTGGTCAACTAAAATATGAATTCAAAAAAATTATGATAATAAAGTGGCGGCCATATTGGCATTCGGTCAATGAGTGCATGGGAAACGTATGGTACTGACTTACAGCACATAAACGGTACGACATGCCGCAACATTGAAATGGCTTCTCATTTTCTTCCATAAATTCATCCAATCACAATACGTAGTTACGGATACGGTTAGATGCGGTATGCCTCGATACGCTTCTTTCAGGGCTCGATAAATTTGAAGGTTTATAATTTCAAGAGTTTCATGTCCTGTATAGAGTAATAGTTTTGAGCTCTAAAAATGACACATGCCAATCAAAACCAGACAAAATACACACACACCCCTTGAAGTTGATGTCCTAAATTTTTCATCAACAACCAACTTTCTTTCATTTTCAATGTTTTTAGTGTTTTGCAGATCGAAGACGATCACCATGGCAACCAAACCACTGATGCACTGCTTTCAGATTTTGGCACTTTTCTTCTTCCTTAATATCGAAAGCACTTTGTCACAGACCACCACGAACACGACCATGAGTACGTATCAGTTTGTTTAACATTAGTACCAATTATATCTAAAATCAATCATGAAACATTGCGCCCAATACATTCTTAAAATAAAAATAAATAAAAATATATACAAAAGAAAATGACACGTGGTCTGATAAGGGAAAACATTATGCCCAAGCCAAATGTGTATGATAAGATGTTCTCAAGAGGGTCATAAGGGGTCATTATCCCATTTCCCAGCCTGAATTTTTGCAAAATCCTACTGCCAATTCATGCAAAATCTCAGTCTGAGTTATAGAGTTAAAGTTAGAGATTTCGCAAAATCCCAATTCCAGTAATGGCTAAATCGCAGTACCAGTGCACAGGGAGCCTACAGCCACTGGTAGAATCAGTGATTAGAATAAAATCTATCATGCGTAAATGCACGTGCTAGCTTCCGCACGAGCTCGGCGCCTGATTGGTTGCAGTTCAAGTCAGAATAAATTATCAGTTGCGAACATTGCTAGCGTAGAATATAGTGACAAGGGATGAAACTTTAATCGGACCCCTCAAATAAAATTGCTTTAACAAATTCGTTTGTTTGTTTTTTAAGCTTTAAAACTCAAAATCCCAGTGCTTGGACGTTAGCAGCTGATAATTTATTCAGACTTGAACTGCAACCAATCAGGCGCCAATTTCGTGCGAGAGCTAGCACGTGCATTTACGCATGATAGATTTTATTCTAATCACTGATTCTACCAGTGGCTGTGGGCTCCCTGTGACCAGTGCATGAAATCCCATTTTCCCAGCCCCCAAAAAATAGGCGAATGACAGCTCCCATTTTAACCTTTCAGGAACCTTTCTCAACGAATGAATTCCCTCTTTTCGTTCGTTCATTTGTCGGTGCCAGGATGGGCAGAATTTCATAGCTAGCTGTTCTTAATTCATAGTTTTTTTTGCAGGATATGTTGCTGTGCTTGAAAAACCTCGGAAACTCTCTCAAAAACGCGGCAGGCCAATGGTTCACCGCTTTTTTAGCGCTTAGAATGATAAAAGATTCATTCATATATATTTTTTAAATTAGTGTCAGCTACTTTCAACTGACGATGGCAGTTGAATCTGCCAAATTATTTCTTGTAAAATTGACAAATGCTGTCAATTAAAATTATCATACATATATTTGTTACTTCTCAGATTATACCATTACACCTACTCCTAATAGCACATTGTCAACACCAACAACAGAAGCATTAACAACAACAACATCAGCAACAGGAACAATAGCAACAACAACAACATCAGCAACAACAACAACATCAGCAACAACAACAATATCAGCAACAGGAACAGCAGCAACAACAGTAGCAACATCACCAAGAACGTCAACGACGAGCGAGACGACGACGAGCGAGACGACTCCCACCCCAGAGACTACCTCTAAAACAACAACTATCAACGGATCAACGCCAACAGGCGAAGTATGTACCTTTGACTTCTTATCCTCTGCTGTGCTGTGCTGTGCTTTACTGTGCTGTGCTGTGCTGTGCTGTGCTGTGCTGTGCTGTGCTGTGCTGTGCTGTGCTGTGCTGTGCTGTGCTGTGCTGTGCTGTGCTGTGCTGTGCTGTGCTGTGCTGTGCTGTGCTGTGCTGTGCTGTGCTGTGCTGTGCTGTGCTGTTGTACTTTTATTGCTTCATATGCATGTTTATTAAAACCCTTAGATTGTTTCCCCCTTTCTACCTTAAGACTAATGGAAATAATAACATGAGCACCAGCACGACTAAACCACCGCCAACCCCAGGTGGGTTGTCCACGGGAGCGACAATTGGTATTGGTTTTGGAGTTACTCTTGTAGCTATTCTTATAGTAGTCCCGGCAGTTTTATACAAGGTGAGTTAATAATTGAAAAAGAGCTTGTTTATGGGAAGCACGGGTGGCGTGCGACCCAGGTTCGAGTCCCGTCGGGCTCGGCGTCGTATGTGAGTAGAGTTTCTAGTTGCATAGTTCTCTTCTGTGTTTCGAGGATTTTTCTCCGGATCCAGCATTTTCCACCCTTCTCAAAAATCAACTTCTAAATTCCAATTCGATCATGGAATGAGAGCCACAGGTTTGTAAGCCACTGACTATTTAGTGCTACCCTCGTAAAACAAGGACGGTTTATAATGTAAGTTAAAGAAATGTTCGGTAACTCTCAGATGAACAACTATTTCAAATAACGTTGATAATGGGAAATGGTCGATCTTAGACCCATAGGAATTGTGGGAGTTTATTAAATTACAAAGGCATTGTCATATCACACCTGAATGGTACTGAATCACAGATACCAGTATGTCAGAAGTAAGTATTAATATTCAGGCATGATTACAACAATGTACTGTCATATCACACCTGAATGGTACTGAATCACAGATACTAGTATGTCAGAAGTAAGTATTAATATTCAGGCATGATTACAACAATGCATTGTCATATCACACCTGAATGGTACTGAATCACGGATACTAGTATGTCAGAAGTAAGTATTAATATTCAGGCATGATTACAATGCATTTGTAATTTAGTAAACTTCCACAATTCCTATCGGTCTCAGATCGACCATTTCCCATTATCAACGTTATTTGAAATAGGTGTATAATACGGCACTTTCAAAGAAAACGTTTCGGAGCAAAACGATATAAAATGAAAAAGAACTAGTCGGGTATCATTATATGTTTTCTCGATATGCAAATATGTAAAAATCTTTAAACTGAGGCTCTGTTTAGGTTTATCTGATGCGACACGGACACGAATATTGTATATTACTTATGAAACGTCTAGGTGTATACATTCATGTTCTACTAAAAATTTAAAGATAAAATTGAATTTGGCTGAGAAAATTGGAGTTAAAGTTTATGCAAATCAGGACGATTTTGTATCAGATATACAACCTCCTCCACGGACAATAATTTCTATTGTGTTTTCCTCATTAATTATTCATGAGTTTTATAATACAAGGTAGAAGTTAGCTCAAACTAGTTTGTGGTTACCGATTTTCAAGCATTCTTGGTACTAAAGAGTTTCATGAAAAGTATAACTACTTAGGTTTGAAGTTTATCCATTCCTTGCGTTCTGTCAACCTTAAAATCAGTGCAAGTGAATGTGTCCTTCCTACGTTCGATAACTTTGTATGCATGTTCTTGTTGTTTGTAATTTCAAGCGTTCAAAGAAAAGGAAAGTAGAGGTAACACTAGAACTTGCTGGTGCCAAGAAAGAACGAGAAAAGAACGAAGGTTGGTGTTCAGAAAAAATACCATCACCATCACCATCACCATCACCATCACCATCACCACCACCATCACCATCACCATCACCATCACCATCACCACCACCATCACCATCACCATCACCATCACCATCACCATCACCATCACCATCACCATCACCATCACCATCACCATCACCATCACCACCACCACCACCATCACCATCACCATCACCATCACCATCACCATCACCATCACCATCACCATCACCATCACCATCACCTTTATCACCATCATTATCATCACCATCATCACCACCATTATCATCATCATCAACATCATCATCATCATATCTCTTACAATAATCTACTATACCAATACTTTATGGTTCTATAACAAAAAGTTAATATTTACAAAGCAGTTTTTACTCAGAATTTTCTCTGTCTCCTACAGATCAGGACAAATAGAATGTCAACCATAAACCAGTCAAAAATAGATGACAGCTTTGCCTGCTTCAAACGCTTTAAAATATACCCAGCAAACAAAAGTAGCCAGTTAGTTGTACAATCCGGAGAAGAAGAAGGTTTTTTCCTAACTTTACGTCTCTAGGTGCAGACGTTTATAACAGTTGTGTTGATGGACTGATAGCAAACATGCCAATGTGGGTTCCCTGTGTACAACAGGGAGCCCAACATCTGCAATTCATCATTAGCATCATCACTTGCTTTATTGTAGATAGCATCCTTTTACAACAACAACAACCACTTTCATCACCATTCTCAATAACCATTTGACATTTTATTTGATCACCTTAAATTCTTTAAAGTTCAATAAAGTGGCTTGTTGGTTAGGTTTTTCCAAGAAAATTTGTTTCTCAGAAAAACGGTTTTTTAAATGACTGTTTTTTTTTAAATTCATGTAAAAGAATGACTTACATGCATATCTGTGTATTTGGTTATCAATATTGTGTGATCAGCGTGATCAGTATGAAATACTGACTTAGTATGAGGCATTTTAGAAAATATTGTGTTTTCAGTTTGATACTGAATCCATGTTAATGTATTTATAGCAATAGGCAACTTTCGATATTCTGGTGTAGTGATCACGCACAAAGCAATTCAAGACAAGGCTCGGAGGAAACAATGGAGTAATCCTGATATATTTGTATATTTCGCCGGACCCTCGCCTTGAAATGCTTTGTGCGTGATCACTCAACCTGAATATCTAACATTGGGCTATTAGTGAGTGTGAAATTCATTGGATTGAAAATAAAAATGTTTTATTCATAATAATTTATTAATTTATTATGCACAAATATCAATATAGGTTTTCAAATGCGCACATTAAAAAATATAGGGAAAATGGGTAGCAAGTAGGAATTATTTTTTCTATTTCTCTTTCTTTCTTTCTGTCTTACTTACTTTCTTTCTTTTTCTTTCTTTCTTTCTCTCTCTCTTTCTTTTTTTTTTTTCTTTCTTTCTTTCTTTCTTTCTTTTTCTTTCTTTCTTTCTTTTTCTTTCTTTCTTTTTCTTTCTTTCTTTCTTTCTTTCTTTTTCTTTCTTTCTTTCTTTTTCTTTCTTTCTTTCTTTCTTTCTTTCTGTTTCTTTCTTTCTTTCTTTCTTTCTTTCTTTCTTTTTCTTTCTTTCTTTCTTTTTCTTTCTTTCTTTCTTTTTCTTTTTCTTTCTTTCTTTCTCTCTCTCTTTTTTCTTTTTTTCTTTCTTTCTTTTTTTCTTTCTCACTCTCTTTCTTACTTTCTTTCTTTCTTACTTTCTTTCTTTCTTACTTTCTTTCTTTCTTTTTTTCTTTCTTTCTTTCTTTCTTTCTTTCTTTCTTTCTTTCTTTCTTTCTTCCTTTCTTACTTTCTTTCTTTTTGTTAATTGTTGTTGTTGTTTTATCGAAACAATTACTGCCACCCCTTGAGTATTATTACTTTCTTCGAAAGTAAATATTGATATACATATTCCCTATTTGAGCTCCATTTGATGAAAAGTTAACCCTTGAATATTATAATTTTCTTTGAATTACATTCCTATGAGAGTTGAGTTGAACAAAGAGCTCACAACTACAACACATGACCAACTCACAATTAGAATTCGACACATATTTAAGCTTACCTTGTGAAATATTTTTTATTTGTTCCTCCAAATTCTTTGAATTTTCCACAGCTCCTCTTCTCTCCACCAAATCTGTCTTCCTTGGTCAAATGGTATCAAGTCTGAAAATCAATCCAAAAGAATTCAAAACGAACAGTTCAGTTGTCAGTCAAAATAGCTTTAAATTATTTTTTTTAAAAAGTGGTCAGTTAGATTTTGGGTATTTGTCAGACGCCTAGCCAATCAGATTTATAATCGTGTTTTCGGAAAAAAAATTGTTTTTGCGCGTCCAATTTATATTCTTGATGAGCAGGAAGGGAAAAAAATGGCGGACAAGAAAAATGCAAGGAGTGTCATTTAGCAGGGGAGTTTAAGCTTGAGAATGTTTCTATTTTTAATTATATGTTGTCTAAATGAGATTAGGAATTTATCTTCATCGGTCAGGCTTTTGTTCATTTTTTTATTATTAAAGGAAAAAATGTTTAAATTCCCTTGAAGAAGTTGCCTAATAGCTTTCTCGACTCCTTGATAGGATTTGAAATCTTCTCTTGGGTGCTTAATTAGCAATCTCCAGGATGCATTAAAGGGGCACTTGGATGAAAATCGATGAAAATTGGAAACGCCTTGAAACTTGGTTAAACTTATCTATATGGCCCCAATGGTAGCCAAGCAACATATTTTCTTCACAGTCAAAATTTGCGGATAAAAATTATATCTATTTTTCAGCATCTAAATTGTGAGTAAATGACGTCATTTTCTCAACCCTATTGTTCTTTTAGTTTTTAAATCAAAATTTCTCAACTGCGAGTGGCTCCCAGGCTAAAATTTTTTGCCAATCTGGTTTTCATAATCATGATTGAGTCATATTATTCTTAAATACTTGAACTATTCGGACTTTCAAAATATGGGGCGTTTTCATCCAAGTGCCCCTTTAAACCTTATTTATTAAAGTGTCAAATCTGTTATTTAGAGTATCCCGTTTTCAACAAGATAAGCTTTACAGGCGAGCAAGTTAAACATATTTAGCTTTTTTTCAAGATGGCCGCTATAAAAATACAAGTGAATTGAGCGTGTCCTGATTCATGGATTTGATTCCTTTTTGGGTCACAAAAAATCATGCTTTGCGCTCCTAGTCAGAACCTGGAAGGAACTATCTAAGGCCTCTTCGCTCATACCAGTTGTCTTTTGTTCTCCAGAGAAAAGGTAAGTTCTCTTAATTCTCAAAATTGGTTCTTCTCCAGAAAGTCTAAACATCACTTACATTTATTTTAAGCTTCTTTTCAGTTGCATTATAGTTCGAAAAGTTTGAAATATGGGCTATTTTTACTGCTTATAAACGTTCTTTGAAACCCGAGCATTGGCATTTGAAGTTTACTACGTACTTCGGTATTTATTAAGTTTGGTAATTTAAAACACGAAAAAAACTTATCTATTTGCAGTCCAGGGCAAGCTTAAAGAAGGGAAAAAGTAAAATAGTTTTATTTTTATTATAAATTCTTAGAAAGCCTTAAAATAAAAGCCAATTCGATAAACGTTTGAAAGCAAACGATGTTGTATAGTAACAGTAAGCTGAGCAGTGGCACCAACTGAACTTGTGTCCAGAGCAAGCATAAAGAAGGGAGAAAGTAAAATAGTTATTTTTATCATAAATTCTTAGAAAGCCTATAAAATAAAACCCAATTCGATAAACGTTTGAAAGCAAACGATGTTATATAGGAACAGTAAGCTGAACAGTAGCACCAACTGAACTTGTGTCAACAGACGAACTTAGTTCCTATGCCAACCGTTTGTTATGATGCTATCTGCCAGGATACTGTATGCCAAAATTCACAATTAAGCTGGTGACCTTTCGACTTCCTCCTTTCCTTATGTTTTTATTGTCTTTAGTGGATATTTTTTAACCTCTCGAACTCCTATAAATTCCAATCCGGATTTATTATCATGACAATGCCAAGAAAACAAGAAACATGAATTAATTAATCGGTAACGTACTTAACGGGCCCCCGAAGGAGAGAAGGGGAACAAGACGTACGATTAATCCCGAGTGACACACGAGATTGAAATCGGAGCTAGATGTTTATTCACTACTAAAGGTCAGCTTCGCTACTAAAGCAGTTCGATGGCGTTGAAAACAAAGTAAAGCGTTAGTTTTAGTCCAAACGTGGAGGAGACTCTGGCGCCCGTGACTGACTTACAGCACATACACGGTACGACATGCCGTAACATTGAAATGGTTTTCCATAAGAATGGTTATCGCATGAATGGGAAACAAACGGTACTGACTTACAGCACGTACACGGTAGGACATGCCGTAACATTGAAATGGTTTTCCATAAGAATGGTTATCGCATGAGTGGGAAACAAACGGTACTGACTTACAGCACATACACAGTACGACATGATGTAACATTGAAATGGCTTCCCATTGTCTTCCATTAATCATCCAATCGCCGTCAACGAATTCGCCGTATCATTTTCCACTCAAACCTAGATAGGAATGTTCTGTCTCGTCAGCCTTTTGAAATCTTTATTGCTGTTTTCAATCATTCCCAATTGAATAATATAATACAAAGTTGGTAAAATTCGACAAAGTTGGCGGCTGTGAAAACGCGCCTCGTATCGGGATGTACCGTATATGCCTAAAAGTCTCGATTCTCGGTATTTAACTCTTCCATAAACTTGTATCTAAATCATTACATTAGTAAAATGTAATATATAAATTTAGGCACTGTCTAAAAGCGGAGCTCCCAAGGAATTAGTAGTATATATAGTGCTAAATAAATTGCGTGACGCGGCGTAACGGTTACAAAACAGCGCGACTACTTCTTCTGATTTTACCAGAGGGAAAAACTGAAAGAAAAACCATTATTTTAAGCCTTCAAAAGCATCAGAAAACTTATTCAAACTGAAGAAAAATACTTATAGATTATAGAACATATGAAAATGTCAAAATATCCATATGATCATGAAATATGGAATCTTGTTTTGACATCAGAATTCCTCGCGTGAGGCTCGCTGGCCGTCAAATATATCTTTTTCAAATAGTACTTTTTACTAAGTCTTAGCCCTTTTTTCTTGAAACGGGATCAAAACCAAAAATTCAAAGCTTCAAATATCGCTTTTCTGGTTCACAAGTAATGAAATCTAAAGAAATCTAAAATGCAGTAAAAACGACAAACAACTATCCAAGTTTTTCTGACAATGTTTGCCGAAGCAACGTCCTTGTCGAAAGTTTTGAGTTCTCAGTGACACATGACAATCAAAACCAGACAAAATTCCCCCACTCCACCCCTCCAAGTCTATACTGTTTTCAATGCCTTCTGTGCTTCATCGACAATCAACGTTCTTTCATTATCAATTATATTTTAGTGTTTTGCAGATCGAAGACGATCACAATGGCAACCAAACCACTGATGCACTGCTTTCAGATTCTGGCACTTTTCTTCTTCCTTAATATCGAAAGCACGTTGTCACAGAACGGCACGAGTATGTATTTGCAGTTTGTTTCATATTAGTACTAATTATGTACTGTTTAATAACCGAGCAGGAGTGTTTTAAGCCCGATAAAACACGATCTGCGAGTTTATTGAACAGCTTAAAAAACCTCGAGGTGTATCTTCGCATTTTCTACTGAATTTTTGACGAATGAAACAAGTTTACCAGAGAAAATCCGAGTGAAGAGGATGTTTTATCAGATTTAAAACCTCCTCCACGGACAATAATTTCTATTGTGTTTTCCTCATTAAATATTCATGAGTTTTTTAAATCTAAAATCAATCATGAAACATTGCGAAAATTATTCTGTATACAGCGGTTTGCAAAAATTCTGCAAAATTCAACTATATCAACACTTAATCTGACTATATTATAATATTATTTTAAGAATGTCTATTATTAACCATTATTTAAGCGATTTTCTTTTAGAAATTACCCATAATGCACCCGATATATCGATATATTTAATTTTTGCAGATTTTTTACAAATCGCTGTATCACGGCATTATTACATGCAAACCAGTATATCTTTTATTTTATTTTAAGATTATAACGGTTTCATCACATTGTTTTATCATTAATATTAGCTGCTCCCTCGGATCCTGCAACAACGCCCTCCAACGGCAGTCTTGATACTTCAACAACAGGAAACCAGAGTTCATATAGTACACCGACGCCAAGAGCAAATATCACAACACCGGTCAGTGGATCCACAGTCACGAAACTTTTAGTTAGCTTCATGTGCATGTTTAATAAAACCTTATATGTTTTATCTTTCAACTAAGAGTCCCACGTCAACCCCAGGTGGGTTGTCCACGGAAGTGATGATTGGTATTGGTGTTGGAGCTACTCTTGTAGTTATTCTGATAGTAGTCCTGGCTGTGTGCAAGGTGAGCTTATGATTGGAAAAGGGACGGTATAATGTAAGAAATGTCGGTAAAGTTTAAATTTATTAAGCCAAATTTTCACCACTATCGCCGATTTTGCAAGCCATCCTATAACGGCAAATTGGGGCTAATCATCCTTGCTTGCAGCTGAAGAGCTGAATTACGAAGGACGCAGCTCAAAATGGTCGAGTCGTGCTTCTAACCAAAAATGCACAATTCGAGCACAATATTGCTGGACTATTTAGTTGAAGTTTTCTCGTAACTTAAGATTTAATAGTAGTAGATTTTGCAAATAAGATGTCCTTTTGTATTGATTTGCTTATAAAGTTTTGAAGTTTATCTAATTCCTTGCGTTCTTTAACCCTTAAAATCAATGTATGTGTGTGTCTTTCCCACAATCGAAACCCTTATCTATGCATGTTTTTATTGTTTGAAATTTCAAGTGTTGTTGCAAGAAACCAAGTGTAGTGCCAGTGACACAAGGTTGGTGTTCAGAAAAAATATCATCAGCAGCAGCAGCATCACCATCACCATCCCAATCACTACCATCACCATCATTATAACCATCACCACTATCATCATCATCATCGAATCATCATCATCACCATCGCCATCTCCATCATTAACATCACCATCATTATTACCATCACCACCATCATCATCATCATCATCATCGAATCATCATCATCGAATCATCATCATCGAATCTCATCATCGAATCATCATCATCGAATCATCATCATCGAATCATCATCATCACCACTACCATCATTACATTATCATTTATAGCTCTATAAAAAGTTAATATTTACAAATAATAATTAGCTATTATTTACTCAAAAATAAATATCTCTCTTATAGATCATGCTACGTAGAAGACAAGCTCTAAACCTGTTAAAAACTGCAGTGGAAAACTGTGCCTGCTTTCAACACTTTAAAATATACCCAGTGAACACAGCTAGCCAGTTAGGAGAAGTATAGAGGGAGGTTTTGTCTTACTTTTGGTCTCTAGGGGTGAACACATATAACTCCTCATTGTTGTTGACAGACCGATAGCAAACATGTGGGTTCCCTGTGCACAACAGGGAGCCCAACGCCTACAATTCATCATTAGCATCAGCATTTGCCTTCTCGTAGATAGCAACCCTTTACAACAACAACAACCACTTTCATCACCATTCTCAATCATCATTTGTCATCTAATCTGATTATCTTTTTTTTTTTTAATTTAAAGTTCAAGTGGCTTGGTAAATAGGTTTTTCTAAGCAATGTTTATCAGAATAATTATTTTTATTATAATTATTTTCTTATAATTATTTTTATAAGCTTTTTTTAAATCCATGGAAAAGAACTAAGGGCCACCCCCCCCCCCCATCCTGTTAGTAGGTTTTTCAACACCCTTAATAGCAAAAAGATTAGCCTATTTCAAGTACTGTCAGAGTATAAAAGTGACACAATTTTTAAGTTGAGTAGCCACACAATAAGTTCATGTGACTTGCAGATGTTCTGAAAACAGGTTTTGATCCCCCTCCCAATTCAAAATCCTGGCTATGCTTCATGAGAGTGACTTACATATGGGTGTAGTTAAAGGTTATCAATATTGTAGTTCAATTATCTAAATGCCGATGTTCTGAAAACAGATTTTGTTCCCCCTCCCAACTCAAAATCCTGGCTATGCTTCATGAGAGTGACTTACATATGCGTGTAGTTAAAGGTTATCAATATTGTAGTTTATATAAATGTCAGTATGAAGTACTGACTTAGTATTTCTCATTTGTGAAAATATTGTGAGTTTGAGTTTGATAAATCCATATTAATGCATTCATAGCAGTTAGTGACTCTGAAATTCATTGATTGCATGTGAAAATAAAAATGTGTTATTCATAAAGATATGTTTCAAGTTTTAAAATATGTGGAAAATGTGTAGCGAGAAAGTCTTATTTTTTTCTATTTCTCATTTTTTTTTTACTTTCTTTCTTTCTTTTTATTGTTGTTGTTGTTGTTTTATCAAAACAATTACTGAAACTCAGAAATATCAAGTTTCCTAAGAATATGTTTGCTGTATATGTGACCCCTTGAGTATTATTACTTTCATATTTACCTTGTGAAATATTTTTTATTTGTTCCTCCAAATTCTTTGAATTTTCCACAGCTCCTCTTCTCTCCACCAAATCTGTCTTCCTTGGTCAATGGTATCAAGTCTGCAAATCAATCCAAAAGAATTCAAAACGAACAGCTCAGTTGTCAGTCAAAACAGCATTAAACAATCAAAAACGTCAGTTATCAATTAAATTTTAGGCATTTGTCAGTTGTACAGTAAAACCCATCCAATCCCAGAGACAGTCGACGCTTGAGTATTACTCTCAACTATTTCTACAAAGAGATCCTATAAGCCTTCTTCGCTCATAACAGTTTTCTTTTCTCTCCCGAGAAAGGTAAGTTCTCCTACTTCTGCAAATTGTTTCTTTGTCAAATAGTATTAACACCAAGACGTGTTTTGTAAACTTGTTTTCAGTTGCCTTAAATGAAGCTCGAACATTTTCAACTTTATGAACTCAGCTTAAAAACGTCTTTCAAGCCCGAGCTTAAATCTGTTTTAGTTCCGTATTTCTCGTATTTTTGAAGTTTGGTAATTGAAAACACGTAAAAACTTATCGTTTTGCAAACTAGAGCAAGTTTGAAGAAAGGAGAAAGTCACCTTGTGTTTATACATCATAAATTCCTAAAAAGCTAAAATACAAGCTTCCATAAAAATTCGATAAATGAAACGAACGATTTCAGTTGCTATGCCAACGAGTTTGTTTTGCTTAATTCGCAATAGAATTTAAGCTTAGTTATGACCTTTCGACTTCCTCTTTTCTTAATGTGTTTATTTTTTTTTATTTGAAATTTTTTACCCCTATAACTCCTAATTTGAACTCGGATTTAATACTATGAAAATGGCAGAATAACAAGAAACATGAAATACTAACAAAATGCTAGATGCCTCACGCCCTACCGTTATTTAATGTTAGTAGAGGTTTTGTACCACGTGACGGCAGCGATGTTAGATGGCAAGAACAATGCAATCGTTTTACAGGAGAAAGAATTCAATTTAATTGAATTTTTTTTTTTGCCATCTAACATAACCGCAGGTATAACTTAGAATATTAGATTAATTTATCTGAAACTTCTGTGACACTTTACAGCACGTACACAGTATACATGCATGCCGTTACATTGAAATGGCTTTCCATAAGAATGGTTATCGTATGAGTGGGAAACGTACGGTACTGACGTACAGCACGTGCACAGTACGACATGCCATAACATTGAAATGGCTTCCTATAAGAATGGTTATCGTATCAGTGGGAAACATACGGTACTGACTTACAGCACGTACACAGTACGACATGCCGTAACATTGAAATGGCTTCCCATAAGAATGGTTATCGTATGAGTGGGAAACATACGGTACTGACTTACAGCACGTACACGGTACGACATGCCGTAACATTGAAATGGCTTCCCATAAGAATGGTTATCGTATGAGTGGGAAATGTACGGTACTGACTTACAGCACGTACACAGTACGACATGCCGTAACATTGAAATGGCTTCCCATAAGAATGGTTATCGTATGAGTGGGAAACGTTCTTTCATTTTCAATGTTTTTAGTGTTTTGCAGATCGAAGACGATCACAATGGCAACCAATCTACTGATGCACTGCTTTCAGATTTTAGCACTTCTCTTCTTCCTTAATACCGAAAGCGTGTTGTCACAGAGCATCACGAGTATGTATCAGTTTGTTTAATATTAGTACCAATTATATCGAAACTAATTATGAAACATTGCGACATATAAATTCTTAAAAAATAAAAAAAATAAAAATATAAAAAAATATATAATCATATGAGGAAGTAGCTGATCCCATTAAAGAGTGCTCAATACACATATGGTGTAGAGCAAAGTATAAATGTAATAACGAAGATTTGCTGTTACTCCGAGTTTCGTGCTTAAATACTGTCTGACGAGTTACATTTAAAAAAATATATATATATAATATATACAAAAGAAAATGACACGTGGTCTGATAAGGGAAAACATTATGCCAAAACAAAATAAGTGTATATGATGCAATGATGTTCTCAACCAATGAAATCCTTCGATGCAACAACGCTGGCCAGAATTGCATGGATAGCTGTCCACTGGTGCACCGTTTTTTAGTGTGGTTTTTAATGATAACAGTTTCATTGACACTGCATGATTTTTAATATTTTTATTCTTATTATCAGCTTCTTCTGACTCCACATGGTCAACTACTGTCACCTCTCACCTGTCATCACCTATAATAACAACAACAACGAGCAATTGGACTTCCGCCCACAGCACTATCTCTAGCCTCGGTATCACGCCAACACCAACAGTCAACGGATCAACGCCAACATCCACAGTATGTACCTTTGACTTCCTGTCCTGTCCTGTCCTGTCCTGTCCTGTCCTGTCCTGTCCTGTCCTGTCCTGTCCTGTCCTGTCCTGTCCTGTCCTGTCCTGTCCTGTCCTGTCCTGTCCTGTCCTGTCCTGTCCTGTCCTGTCCTGTCCTGTCCTGTCCTGTCCTGTCCTGTCCTGTCCTGTCCTGTCCTGTCCTGTCCTGTCCTGTCCTGTCCTGTCCTGTCCTGTCCTGTCCTGTCCTGTCCTGTCCTGTCCTGTCCTGTCCTGTCCTGTCCTGTCCTGTCCTGTCCTGTCCTGTCCTGTCCTGTCCTGTCCTGTCCTGTCCTGTCCTGTCCTGTCCTGTCCTGTCCTGTCCTGTCCTGTCCTGTCCTGTCCTGTCCTGTCCTGTCCTGTCCTGTCCTGTCCTGTCCTGTCCTGTCCTGTCCTGTCCTGTCCTGTCCTGTCCTGTCCTGTCCTGTCCTGTCCTGTCCTGTCCTGTCCTGTCCTGTCCTGTCCTGTCCTGTCCTGTCCTGTCCTGTCCTGTCCTGTCCTGTCCTGTCCTGTCCTGTCCTGTCCTGTCCTGTCCTGTCCTGTCCTGTCCTGTCCTGTCCTGTCCTGTCCTGTCCTGTCCTGTCCTGTCCTGTCCTGTCCTGTCCTGTCCTGTCCTGTCCTGTCCTGTCCTGTCCTGTCCTGTCCTGTCCTGTCCTGTCCTGTCCTGTCCTGTCCTGTCCTGTCCTGTCCTGTCCTGTCCTGTCCTGTCCTGTCCTGTCCTGTCCTGTCCTGTCCTGTCCTGTCCTGTCCTGTCCTGTCCTGTCCTGTCCTGTCCTGTCCTGTCCTGTCCTGTCCTGTCCTGTCCTGTCCTGTCCTGTCCTGTCCTGTCCTGTCCTGTCCTGTCCTGTCCTGTCCTGTCCTGTCCTGTCCTGTCCTGTCCTGTCCTGTCCTGTCCTGTCCTGTCCTGTCCTGTCCTGTCCTGTCCTGTCCTGTCCTGTCCTGTCCTGTCCTGTCCTGTCCTGTCCTGTCCTGTCCTGTCCTGTCCTGTCCTGTCCTGTCCTGTCCTGTCCTGTCCTGTCCTGTCCTGTCCTGTCCTGTCCTGTCCTGTCCTGTCCTGTCCTGTCCTGTCCTGTCCTGTCCTGTCCTGTCCTGTCCTGTCCTGTCCTGTCCTGTCCTGTCCTGTCCTGTCCTGTCCTGTCCTGTCCTGTCCTGTCCTGTCCTGTCCTGTCCTGTCCTGTCCTGTCCTGTCCTGTCCTGTCCTGTCCTGTCCTGTCCTGTCCTGTCCTGTCCTGTCCTGTCCTGTCCTGTCCTGTCCTGTCCTGTCCTGTCCTGTCCTGTCCTGTCCTGTCCTGTCCTGTCCTGTCCTGTCCTGTCCTGTCCTGTCCTGTCCTGTCCTGTCCTGTCCTGTCCTGTCCTGTCCTGTCCTGTCCTGTCCTGTCCTGTCCTGTCCTGTCCTGTCCTGTCCTGTCCTGTCCTGTCCTGTCCTGTCCTGTCCTGTCCTGTCCTGTCCTGTCCTGTCCTGTCCTGTCCTGTCCTGTCCTGTCCTGTCCTGTCCTGTCCTGTCCTGTCCTGTCCTGTCCTGTCCTGTCCTGTCCTGTCCTGTCCTGTCCTGTCCTGTCCTGTCCTGTCCTGTCCTGTCCTGTCCTGTCCTGTCCTGTCCTGTCCTGTCCTGTCCTGTCCTGTCCTGTCCTGTCCTGTCCTGTCCTGTCCTGTCCTGTCCTGTCCTGTCCTGTCCTGTCCTGTCCTGTCCTGTCCTGTCCTGTCCTGTCCTGTCCTGTCCTGTCCTGTCCTGTCCTGTCCTGTCCTGTCCTGTCCTGTCCTGTCCTGTCCTGTCCTGTCCTGTCCTGTCCTGTCCTGTCCTGTCCTGTCCTGTCCTGTCCTGTCCTGTCCTGTCCTGTCCTGTCCTGTCCTGTCCTGTCCTGTCCTGTCCTGTCCTGTCCTGTCCTGTCCTGTCCTGTCCTGTCCTGTCCTGTCCTGTCCTGTCCTGTCCTGTCCTGTCCTGTCCTGTCCTGTCCTGTCCTGTCCTGTCCTGTCCTGTCCTGTCCTGTCCTGTCCTGTCCTGTCCTGTCCTGTCCTGTCCTGTCCTGTCCTGTCCTGTCCTGTCCTGTCCTGTCCTGTCCTGTCCTGTCCTGTCCTGTCCTGTCCTGTCCTGTCCTGTCCTGTCCTGTCCTGTCCTGTCCTGTCCTGTCCTGTCCTGTCCTGTCCTGTCCTGTCCTGTCCTCTGTATTGCACTTTAGCTTCATATGCATGTTTATTAAAACCCTTAGATTGTTTCCCCCTTTCTACCTTAAGACTATTGGAAATAATAGCAAGATCGCCAGCACGACTAAACTACCGCCAACCCCAGCTGGGTTGTCCACGGGAGCGACAATTGGTATTGGTGTTGGAGGTACTCTTGGAGTTATTCTGATAGTAGTCCTGGCAGTGCTTTTATACAAGGTGAGTTAATAATTGAAAAAGAGCTTGTTCATGGAAAGCACGTGTGAAAAGCGGTGAGAGCGCTCGCCTCTCATCAATGCGACCCGAGTTCGAGTCGGGCTCGGTGTCATATAATGGGAGAGAACAACACATCAATGTTGAAGTGTGAAGTTTATCTAATTACTCGCATTCTGTCAACCTTTATAATTAAGCCAATCGAACGAAATCGAACGTTTGATTCCATCGAATCCAATCAAATCCAATCGAATAATTTAATGAAATCGAATTCACAAAATAAAAAAATAAAAAATAAAAAAATTAGAAATTGAACCAATCGAACACAATCGAACTAGTTACTAACTACGATATCACCATCGTACAGTACAGTACATTATTATATGAAATAGAGTGTGATATTGAGTGGCATCAAAATGGTAAAATTGATATCCCCACTCCCACCAGTGGCCAGTGGGGATACGATTTTTATCAATACTGGTGGTGTCAAATTTCGACTTTTTGCTCAGCTTCTCAAATTCTCCATTATTTTTCATTAAATATTTCATATAATAAACAGAACATTACATGGCCGCTTGGAGATACGAATTTTATCTTCTCGTGCTGATATTATCTCTCACGAGTGAGCGCAGCGAAGATAAAAATCGTATCTCCGCGCGACCACATATCCTCTATGTATCGTGCAATACTTTATCTTTATGATAAGTTCGGAAATCGAATGCAAATGAATTCACAATTTTTTGAATAATTCGACTTATTGTTGTGACGTTGTGAATCAATATGTCTGTGTGCTTTTCCCATGATTGATACCTTATTCATGTGGATGTTTTTTTTTTTGTAATTTAGAAAGTAAAGAAAGCAGAGGTAATGACAGAAAACCCCTGTGCTAAGGAAGAGCATGAATTGAACAAAGGTTGGTGTTTAGAAAAATATCATCATCTTCATCTTCATCATCATCATCATCATCATCATCATCATCATCATCATCATCATCATCATCATCATCATCATATTCATCTTCATCATCATCATCATTATAATAATCATTTTCATCATCGTCATCATCATTTCATCATCATCTCATCATCATCATTTCCATCATCATTATCATCATCGAATCATCATCATCACCATCACCATCATTACCATCACCATCATTATTACCATCACCACCATCTTCTTCTTCATTATCATCATCATCTCATCATCATCTCATCCCCATCATCATCATTATAATCACCATCATCATTTCCATCATCATCTTCATTATCATCATCATCATCTCATCATCATCATCATTATAATCACCATTTCCATCGTCATCATCATCATCATCTTCTTCATTGCTCTATACCAGCTGTTATTTGCTCAATTTTTTTTCTCTGTCTCCTACAGATCAGGCCAAATAGAATGTCAACCCTAAACCAGTCAAAAATAGATGACAGCTTTGCCTGCTTTGAACACTTTAAAACATACATGTTATTGGTTAGCAGTATTGTATTGTACAGTACTAAGTATGAAGTACTGACTTAGTATCTCTCATTTTAGAAAATATTTGGCATTAGAGTTTAATAAATCCATATTAATGTATGAATAGCAGTTAGTGACTATTAGTGTTATTTGTAAAGAAAGGTTTCAATCTAAGAAATGTGGGGACAATGTTTAGCGAATAGGAATTATTTTTCTATCTTTCTTGATTTAAGCTTCCTTTTTTCTTTCCTTCTTTCCTTCCTTCTCTCTTTCCTTCTTTCCTTCCTTTTCTCTTTCTTTCTTTCTTTCTTTCTTTTTGTTGTTGTCGTTGTTTTATCGAAACAATTACCGCAACTCATAAATATTTCCCTCAAAGAATATGTTTCCTGATTAGCCAAGATACGCCAAAGCATATTTGACCCCTTGAGTATTATTACTTTCTTCTGCAGTAAACATATATTTGAACTGAACATATTCATGAAACCCAGCTTACATAAAAAATTCAATAATTCCCAAGTTGAGCTTCATTTGAATATAAGTTAACCCTTGAGTATTCCTTCTTTTCTTTGTAAGATTTAAGCTAATTATATTCGTAACACCTGATCAGTTGAAGAACGAGGTCACAACTATCACGCATGACCGACTCAAATTTAGAATTCAAAGCTCATGTTTACCTTATGTAAATGTTTTGGTCTTCCAAACAACTTCGGTGAAATTTCCACAGCATCTCCACGAAATCTGTCTTCCTTGGTCAATGGTAAGTCTGTAAAGTAATACAAAAGAATTCAAATCTTCTTACAAAAATAGAATGAAAAAGCCAGACTTAAGAAATGGTTAGAGGTCTTTGGAGAAAGTTATATTATAGCTCAGAGCAATGTTGTTTTGAAATCCTCCCAGACGATTTATAATTTACAGTGTCCAAGGATAAGGACCTTATAGATTGTAGTCATGTTATTGTTAGGTAGAGGAGTTGTTTACTTATTTTTCTGAAAGATATGGGTCGTTTTATAAAGTTTAAGAAGAGATAATTTCAGGCTAAATGTTAATGTCATTGTGGTTTGTACTGAGCTTAATTAATGAATAGTCAAAGCTACTCGTGAGCATGGCTAACGACAAAAAACAATCACGAAATCGCACAATTTTGTCTTTCTGGCTTCAAAATTATCTTCTATTGAGTTCAACATTATATTTATCTAGTAAAATATAAGTTATATTGAAGTAAAAGAGCTCTAAAATCCACCATAATCTGCTGTTGGTGTCATGACCTCTCACTGGCATTAATATTCAACTAAACAATAATAATGAATCTATAAATGACTTTGAAATTAATACTTACCATTAAAAGTATGTGTTCTTATTAATATATTATTAGAATTTCATATATAAACTTGTATTTTCAGATAATAATTTATCAGGTCGTGCACGTGGCGCACATTTCTTGAGAAGCTGAACAGTTAGTCCTATTTTGGGCTTCCTGTGGCCACAGGTAAACCATAGGTATACTTTATTGAGAGACACAGCAGTTTTGCAGTTACGTCATTTCTACGTCACTATTTCAGATCAGCTGGCTTGCAGCCTCAACTGAATGCTTTGTCTGTGAACAGTGAACTGATATATGGAAAGAGATGATAACTAGCGGTAAGCTAGTGTGGGCTGCGTCGGTGTTTCTAATGAAACAGTATGGATAAAAAGTTAAATTTTACACCGTAAAAAATAAGCGAGAGATCACTTACTGACGTTTCGGACGCTAGTCCTTCGTCGCTAGTCCTTGACTCCGACGAAGGACTAGCGTCCGAAACGTCAGTAAGTGATCTCTTCTATTTTTTACGGTGTAAAATTTAACTACTTTTTATCACATCTGATATATGGAAAGTAGTTCATTGTTAACTTTTTTCTTGTTGTTGTTCATAGACTGCTAAGTCTTTGTGTTCAATGATGGCCGGCAAGACACTTTTTTACTGGATGATAGCGTACTTATTTTACTCTGCTTTTGAACCTGTCACTTGTGCACAACACAATATTACCTGTAAGTATGGAATCAGTTACTGCGCATGCGCATTACTTACATACACAATGCTGAAAAACTTCTTATCCCTCTTCCTTGGAATAGCCAATTCTTATTATTACTTAATTAATATATATTATTTTCAACAGCAAATTCGTCGTTACTACTACCAACAACAGCAACAACACAAGCGTCAACGACAGCATCACCTGCAGTACGTTCTACAACACCACAAGCAACACGAACATCTACAACACTAGCATCTACCTCAACACCAACATCTAATATCCCAACTATTTTCATCACACTCTTCTTCACCATATCCTGGGGAAAATTCTGCCCGCTCAGCGAAAAGTTCAGAAAAAAGTTTTCTACCCATCTCATTGAACAAAACGAAGATAAAGTAATCCACGTAATCTCTGCTACAAGAATTCGTTATGTGAACGTTGATATATATTGCGAGGGAAATTCTTATGGAGACGTGAAAGCGAAGGTGGAGATGTACATATCGAAAAAGGGTGAATTTGGTATTGTTGATGAAGATATGACTATCAATGCTTATAGAATTCTGGATGATTATGTGGTTAATAAGAAGATGTCGAAGATCGATACGGTATTTGCTGATAAGGTTAGTGAGTGGAAGGAAAGACTGACCAAGTGACTGACTAATGGACTGACTCACTGACTTACTGACTGTCTCACTGACTCACTGACTTACTGACTCACTCCACAAATTTGACTCACTGACTCACTGACTCACTGACTCACTGACTCACTGACTCACTGACTCACTGACTCACTGACTCACTGACTCACTGACTCACTGACTCACTGACTCACTGACTCACTGACTCACTGACTCACTGACTCACTGACTCACTGACTCATCATTCTTGTGCTATTCTCTAGGTCCAGTATGTGAGCATCAGTGGGATCAAGGCTCCAAAACCTCGTAAAAGATCTTCGCTTACAGAATTTGATAAAGTCGGCATTGGAATAGGAGCGTCACTACTTTTTATCTTCGTAGCTGCCATGATCTACAGACGAAGAGTAAGGCAATCTCTTGGCTGGCTTGATTAACTATTTTTGCATGTATCCATCGATCGACTCATCCCATCTATTATTTCTCATCCATCCATCCATCCATCCATCCATCCATCCATCCATCCATCCATCCATCCATCCATCCATCCATCCATCCATCCATCCATCCATCCATCCATCCATCCATCCATCCATCCATCCATCCATCCATCCATCCATCCATCCATCCCATCCCATCCATCCATCCATCCCATCCCATCCATCCATCCATCCATCCATCCATTCACCAACCCACTAACCCATCCTTGTATCCTATTTGTCCAAACATCTCTCCATGTCATTATTTCAATTTTTTCCTCAGCTTTACTCTTACATTCCTCATCCTAAATATTCTTACTTCTCAGAAAGCTTATCTTCGAAAATCCACCGCACGGCAAGCAGAACACGAACTCCAGGTCCTCAGGTCAACCGAAGACACATAGCACGATCACCTGAAAAGCTGAGTCGCTAAGGGTAACAAAATTAGAGGATAAAAGCACTCTTTCTTTATAATCCAAACACTTGGCCATCTAAGAAGGCGTAGAATATACCAAATAGCTGGACTTGCAGGGGCAGATCCAGGGGGGTGGATTGGGTGGCTAGCCACCCCGCTCTTTGCAGGGCTTCAAACAGGAAAAATAGGTGCACGTACAGTGGAACCTCTATCTTACAGACATTCAAGGGGAAAGTCCGTAATATACTAGAGGTGTCCGAGATATCGAGTTATTTTTACAAATAATAAATGTATGATATGAATTTTGCATTGCCTGGACCTAAAGAGTTGTCCGCAACCCTAGACCTATCCTTTTAATATTTTTTTAGAGTTAGCCACCCCCCTTTGTAAAATCCTGGATTCGCCCCTGACTTGTAGAGGCGGTTTAGAGGACCCACGTCGTCCTTGTCCACTAATACATATAGCTGTCGAACACAACTAAAGACTAAGAAGCTAGGTCAGCGTTCAAACTCATCACTCGTGGTTTTATTTTATGAGACTGAGAAATTGAAATTGTTTAAAATTTCTATAAAATATAGAAAAATAAAAATATATTTTCCAACAAATTAAATAAGACTATTTAATGATATTTGATATTATTTTTTTCTATGATATAATAATAATTTAAAAACTAATCAGAGTCAAGAATATATGTTAACTAGACAGATTCCTTAAGGTTGGGGGCGCGCGCGTTCTCACAAAAAAAAAATACTCCAACGCGCAAGCCTCCTTAACTGAAAGGCAAAAAATCAATGATGAGATGGACGACACGTCCGAAAGCGCGGTAAAATATATATTGTACAAAAAGTAGTCGATGCAATGTTTTCTTAAACTTTCAAAAATGTTCCAAAAAAAAAATAATAATAATAATAACATCAAAAAAAGACTAATGTTTTAGACTCAAAATCATCGATTACAGATTATTCATTTTTTTCGTTCATTTTCTCACTATTATAACCATCCTTGTCCTTTTTTCCTATAATTGCTTTCGTTATCCCATTGCGTCAGAATAGACGCATCAAGATTTTTGCGCTGCTGCTCATTGCGCATGCTCAGGGGATTAAAAAGTGGGATGATATTTTGTATAATATGCAATTTTTCGGTATGTTTGACTCATAATTCGCTTAACGTACGTGATCTTGAATATTTAGTGAAAATTATACCTGACAAGAAAGATACAACTAAAATATAACATGTTTTACAAATTTTATCCCACTTTTTAATCCCCTGAGCATGCGCATTGAGCAGCAGCGCGGAATTCTTGATGCGTGTATCCAGCGCGCCCCTACGATCCCCGGGGAATTTTCAATTAAACTACTGAATGTGAATAAATTTCGCATTATCAAACTGAGCTAAGCAGCCTTGACACCAATATGAAAACGCTTGTCTTGAGATCAATGAGGAAATGAAAATTCCTTAAATATTTGTATGAGGCTACAGAATTTGTTATGCAATTCTCTAGGTCTTGCGCAGAATACAACCTCAATTCAGTTTACGTAACGCGCAGAGCTAGAGAAGAGCTCTTACCTTGTGCTTTCTAATCTAAGCAAGCTGGTCGTATCCCGAACCTGCAGTTCAAGCAAGTATCTTAAGAATCATTACACATAAATCTCTGTCGAAGTTCAGCAACTCCACTGAATACTGAGTCGAAGGTATGTAAAAATGGATTCCTCGCCAGATCATGTGCCGGAAAGGTTGTTTCTGGTTCCTTTGAGCTGAAAACCAGTGCAGACATATCATCAATACGCGCAAAGAATACACATCGTATAGTTTGCCCAGCTTCAAGCGAGTTCAAAGCCCAGCATGATAGATTCCAATTCAATCATTAAGTTATAGCGTGCCCTGACTTTGATCAGCCCAGAGGTTGTTTCAGGGTTCGATAAAAATAAGTTTTAGTTTGCTTGATATTTGCTAGTGCAAAACAGTTCCAGTGTTTTAGAGCGAAAACACTAGAACCATGAAACAAAATCAAATTGTTAGTGTGTAATAGTTCTTATTTAGCGACTATTAGTTACTATAAAAGACAAGTAAAGTTGTAATGAGGTATTGTTTCCTTTTGTATTTGTTGTTTCTGGTTGAGTGATATTGACTAAATAGTCACTAAATAAAAACTATTAGTTAGTAACTATTTTGTTTTTATTTCATGGTTCTAGTGTTTTCGCTCTAATGCGTTTGCTGTACTTACGTATTACATACTCATTTATTTATTTATTGGCAGCTGATATATCCATTTATATATTTTCTTATCATTCTACTATATAAGTATCCATTTATTCGTCTATTTGTAGCTTTGCTCGTCTATTTGTTTGTCATTTAGGGAGTTTTTACATAGGGATAACCTCTTCCTTTCTAGATGCCCTTTTCTTTTTTAGTTATTTTTGTAGTGTTTCGCCTGTTCTATTCAGCTTTTATATTTTGTATATGTATCTACTTAGTTGCATCTGGAATAAATCTTTATCGTATTGTATATTTTATTGTATTATAGCAATAATTGCGGCAGTCATTCGGAAATCTTTATCAGCTGTTTTATGCTAGGAACAGTTTGTGTGTTTGAACGCCGCATTGCCAGAAATATTGGACATTGTCAGCGGTGTTACGCATGAATGAAAATGAAGTGGTTTTCTAGAGGAAAATTATAACTACATGGTTTCCAAGCACATATTTATATTCAACTATGATGTTAGTAAAACAATTCTTGCCAAAAAATAGTTACTTGACAATCAAAAGAACAACTATTATTTTTCTGTTGATAAGCCTCACCACAGGAAGCCCATGAAGGACAAGAAACAAGTTTCAAACGTAAATCGTTAATTTAAGCTTTCTTATTGTATCTCAGCAGTCAATAGGAGCTTGCAAAAACAAAATGGCGATATTTAGGGGGTTTTGAAGCTGTTTGGAGCAGTCCTCTGTGGTTTCTTGTCATTTTTAACTGAAAACTACGAGCTAACAACGCGTCGAATCACTTAAAATTTAACCTAACTTCAAGCTTCCTGGGAACCAACATTTTGCAGGCATGCTGTCTATTTTGAGCGGTTTTGGAATTATTAAACACTCGTTTAGTGATATCGAGGAGGAGCTCTTTTACTTATAAATTTTTTTGACTTCAAATAAGACGATTTTGGGGTCAAGTGTGGCCAGATTTATAGACGATGTATGGAATCTAGAGCTTTCGAAGCCTTTTAAAGGCAAGTAGTCCGGGAACCAATATGTTGCATGATTCAGTGATCATTTTACGCTTATTTAGTAGCTTGTAGGGTGGGTTGTTTATCGCGATGTGGAGCTCAGAGTAAATAAAACCCTATTCGCCGTAAATAGAGGAAGCTCTATATTCCCCATACATTTCCTATAAGACTCGGCGGCTATTTTGTAAGCTGAAACGCATCATTGCGCATGTATGAGCAGGCTCATGTCCCATATTTCTGGCAATGGATTGATTCAGAGTTCAAGTTTAAACTAAACAAATTTAATTGTGGCATATGTTCAGGTTTAAAGCTTGCAATGGATAGTACCACCAACGTGATGAAGGGCCAAACAGTTCGTGTTGGATTCTTGGTTATTGCAATGTTCATACCTTGTACATGTCTGTTCTTGGTCGGGGTGGATGCCGGTGAGTGATTTATGTACATTAGAATGTTAATCTTCCATTATTTCCCCCTCTTTTGCCTCCCCCTCCAACTCCCCTTCCGATAGGGTACTTCCTCTGTCCTAGTGCAGTGCTAGGGGTGATCAGTGGTCCATTTACCGTTGACAGTATTTTCTGTGTGAACCTTTTACTGGTTCCTACTCCAAATGCAGTTTCGTAACATGCAAGAATCTGTATCTTTTAGGGTCAATTGATAGATATTTTCTTTATTGAACAAACACGAAAGAACAGAAGAAAGATATTATTCAAGTCACTGATCGTATGTTTTTTAAGGGCGTTTTGGAAACCTACCGCCGATCCTACAACACCCCCGTCAGGGCCTTGCCCCAAAGTGCCATGCCAAGCCTTGCCTTACCTTACCATCCAGTTTTTCTTCCATCCTCGTCTCATTTCTCAGCTTCTTTTCTCCTCTTTTATTTTCTTCTATTCTCTTTTTTCTTTTCTCAACTTATCTCTACTTACCATCCTCTTATTTCCCCCTTTTCTTCATATTTCATTTCCCTTCCATTCTTCTAAAAAGCCACCTCATTTGCAATTTCCATTTCCAGCGTCCCCACCAACACAATCTCCTGAAGTCTTTGTACGAATTACCTTCAACATCGCTTGGGCTCGCTTCTGCTACCTAGCCCCCCTCTTTAAGCACAGACTCTCAGACATCCTCATAGAAGAACGAGAAGGCTTAGTCTTCCTTATCCCTCCGTCCAGAATCAAAATCATCAACTTAGAGAAGGAATGTGAATTCAAGCATGGGAATGTCAAGACAGCTGTAGTGGACTTCTACATCTCGACCCACATTGACCCGAATAAAGTCGACCAGAAGTACACCGAACATGCTTTTGCGATCTTGTTTCATTATTGGGAGGCAAAGAGGATGGTGTTGTTGGGACCAACATTTGAACGTATGGTAAGCAAATTTTTTAATATTCCCCTTAACAGTTACCTGCGCCATCTTGAAAGGTATAGCCGGCCTTGCCTTTGCATCGAAGCGAGACATGAGGTAACCTTGCAGTGATAGAGACGTGAATAATTGTCCAAGGTGTTGAAAAAGGTCTCTATCATTACAAGGTCACCTCATGTCTCGCTTCAATGCAAAGGTACGGCTACCTTTCAAGATGGCGCAGGGAACTGTGACATGAATATGGATACAACTCAAAAGAATGACACGTGGTCTGAAATAGGAAAACATTAAGCCGAAGCTGTAAAAAGGTATATTTTTGACCCAATCAAAAAATACGTCCTAACATAAAATACTGATGAAATCATACTTTTTCTCCATAGACTTTGTGTCATTCCTTTTGCGTTTGTCAATTAAAATAATCTTTGTGAGAGCAAAATATATATTGTATTTTTCTAGGTGGATAACGTCGAGATTAGAGGAGAAGGAGCCCATAAATTCCCAAAAAGACTGAATGAAGGAGAAAGAATAGGCATCGGTATTGCTGTTGGATTGATCATTGTCTTCACTCTCACCGTCATCTATATTCTCATGGTGGGTACTTGGCAATAAGGGCGCGCTATTCGCTATCAATTCACTAAGTGGCAAGTCACGTGACAATTGCAACACACAACATGCAACATGCAACATGCAACAATATTTTTTGAAATAGGAATAGTATTTCTTATTTCCTTTCCCAACTAATAGTACCACAAGAGAAAATCAAGCAAAACAATGAAGCTGGAGGCTCCACGCCGGTACTGCAGAGAAAGGAGAGATTCAATCACCAGCAAAGGAACAGAAGACATCAACTTAGACGATGGTGCCGAAGGGGCGTCTGGATTAACGGCGATGGTCAGCGGTGAACCACGCAAAGAGGATGCGTCAAGGCCAGACCCAGAAGATGAGGAAGAGGAAGAGCTCAATGTTGTAAGAACTCGGCTTACTTTAATTTTCAATAATGCGCGAACACGGTAGTTGCTTGCTGCATGCTAGAATTTGATTTCTCACTGAAGCCAGTTAAAAAATATGTAAGTTAGCGACTAATTTTTTTGATTCACGAAAGCGAAAAAGCAAATCAGTATTTTCGGCCGAGTTTACATACTATCGAAAAATGATATTGGATAACAGAGATCTGGAGCTAAGATAGCTGAGGGGTGAGGACGTGGTAAGAACATTGCTAGAAAGCAGGGGAGACATGTTTATGATTTAAGATCTTGATTGCGAATTAACTGTACCTTCGTAAATGCAGGCCCAGTTCAAACGTCGATCTTCTCATGAGCCGAACGCATTGAAAACAATGGATATTAAGGCGGTCTTCTTTGATATCATTAGGTTCGGCTCATCGAAAAGATCGACGTTTGAATTGGCCCTTACGCTCACAAATTACATTGTTCTGTGAAGTAACGGTTTTATTCCTTTATTTTTAGTTCGTAGCAAAAATGTGAAGAGAGAATACAGCTCGATCAACTGTCAGACTGAAAAGGATGAACTACTTTTTGATAGAAATTGAGCTTAAAACTTGTTAATGCAACTGGATGTCGCAAAAAAGATGAATAAATCTTTCGATGTAATTGTGCACATGTGCTTGTTTCAATCTGCCTGCTTGCCTGCTTGCCTGCTTGCCTGCTTGCCTGCTTGCCTGCTTGCCTGCTTGCCTGCTTGCCTGCTTGCCTGCTTTTACTTAAATGTCCTGCAAATGATTCAGATTAAGTTCTCAGTTTGCGACATTGAGATCGAGTTTTTCTTTGAGGCGCGTACATTAATTATTTCTTCCTTAATTCAGTGCTTCTTAAAAATTATCACACGCCGAAACGTGGCGAAAACTTTCCTTTCAAACTTCTCAGTTATTATACACTTTAGGCTTTGTCCGAGCTTCCTGATCAGACGCAGGCTAAGGATTTACAGACTGCTCAGGAAGCTCGGCCAAAGCCTAAGGGAGAGGTTATAGGGCGATTAAAGGAGCAGTCTCAGCCAGGATGCATTACGTGCGGACCAGCAACCCCGCAGTATGTCGCTTGTATCGCTGTTGTAGGTAGACACCCTGGTCACTCCTTTCAATGTAGGATGCATTTTGAAAAAGTATGATCCGTGACGTAAACTTTTAGTAAAACTTGTAGTAAAAATCGAAATTTGGGCCTTTTTTGCTTATCCTTTTCCTTCTCTTTCTCCTTCTCCTTCTCCTTTTCCTATTTTTTTATGAACTTCTAAAGGTTTTTTCTTCTGAAGCTAAAGACAAATGCTTTGAATTCCTCAGTGGCCAACTCAGAGGACGTGAAATTCCATTAAATCTATGAAATCAATTTTGAATACTAATATGACAAATTTGTAATTCAAATGACAACAACCAAGCGACAAGTCCTTTGTGTTCTGCTCGAGTTCCCTCGAACAATATCATTATCGTCACTAAACTAATTCATTTTATTCCTCTAGTAATCTAAAGGCGGCTTAAATACTCAAGAATTCGCTCCTAAAGACGCCATAAAGGTATCAATCTACGTAGAATCTTAAACACCGAACGGTAAGACTTAGTTTTTTGAGACTTTTTATCTTAACTTGTTGTGCTAACGGTTTTTGTCAGACTTTCTGTCAATCTCGCTCGCTTGCTTAGTAAAATTCTTAGAATTTTTAAACCTTGAAAAATATTTACTTAATTGAGCTTTTCATTGCGAAATTTTGACCAAGACGCTTTTATGATTCATAAAATAACAGTATTTTTGCAAACGAAAAAAGTCTAAAGTACAAATCTGATAATTTTCTATAATATATAGATGAAAATAATTCCAAGGACGCTTTGTTGTTGACATATTTATTTTCTTACAATCGTTTAATTTAGCGACTCATATGGTTTAGCTTAGATTAAAGCATTTTCGTCTATATTTTTAGAATTTGCTGTCATTGAATTCTAATTTTTTACTGTTGTGACTGATTAAGTTTTTGGATTTGTTTTTGAGATATTATATTCTAGAAATTCAGAGTCAAGTTTTGAGTAATTCTTATCGACTCTTCGCTTCAACGTTTAAAAATTTGCATTATAATAAATTAAGTTTGAAATTCTTTGCTAATATTCTAAAATATCAAATCGAGTTATTTTTAGGATCGAGGGATTTCGAGCAACATAAGTAATGGCCTCTTTGATATCTTCATCGGCTTCATCAATGAAAAACGATTAATGAATCCTTGCAAAAGCTTTATAGTTTTAGCGATAAATATTATTCTCAATCACATAAAACAATCCTTTTTAAGTCAGGCTTTCCGAGTTTAATTCTTCAAAACTTTCTTAATTTAGGAATCAGAAATTTAACAATTTTTTAAAAATTTCCTTTGGTATATCCAAAGTTGCTTGAATGACAAAATAGGCACAATTTTGTAGTTTTAAACTACTACGTTTCGGTCGCTGAACTCTAATTTTCCAAATCACTACCCAATTCGTCGAGAAAATTTTCAAGCGATGTTTTATTTACAATTTAACTTTTAACTGTTTCAAAACTACTTTTCTTTTTTCAAAAAAACTGTTATTTTTAATAAAGAGTTTTTCTCCTTTTTCAAGTTCCATCAATTTACACATGTTGGTTTAGCCTGGCTTGTAAGAGATTCTCGTTATGATTTACCGCGATGACTCGAGCTGCAATTCGCTATGCAAAGTAAAGAAAAGTATTCTGTATTTCTAGAAAAAGAGATGTATTGGCTACAATAGGTAAAACCTGTTGGTTTAGCCTGGTTTTGGCTTCTAAAAGACTATCGTTATAATTTACCGCGATGACTCGAGCTGCAATTCACTATATGCTGTGTTCAGTATATTCAGTAGGCACAAGGAACCTTTCTTGCATGAAACCGATATCATTTATGCATGCACTCAAATAATATCAATGTTATTGTTCTATTTTGCAGTGGGATACTACAGATATATACAGAACCACGAGGATGAATATTTGTTGGATTTTGGCAATCGTTTTAGCTACTTGCTATTTTGCAGGTAAGCTCGTTATAAAAGGAGAGGAGAGCGGGAACTTATATGGTGTCTATCGCGTTCACTTGCTGATAGTGAAAAACGATAGGATTTTCAAATCTCTCTTGTTTCTTGAAGGTCAGCTGAATGAGGAAGCGTCCCTCAAATCAGACCATAATGCAACGCATTTTTAGAACTCCAGAAAGGCTAATATTTATAACTTATTTCGATTTTGAGCTACCAATACGGTTTTATATATTGGCGGCTACGTTGGAAAAAAAATATATTCCGTATTGGTCGTAGTCGCGATCGCAATAAGTTTTGTATCGCGATTTTCCTATCGCCCGGCAATTCTGAGCCGACAATACGGGTTTATATTGACGGCCCTCTCCCAATCAAACTTACAGGAGAATCTCGATACTGGTGTATATCAAGTAAGGATATACTAACTTAATTCCAACGACTGTATATACGCTAAAATCTCATCATTTCAATCCTTATCCCCAGAATGTAACGCTGAAGAACCCGATGTTTACGTCAAAATTCAATTCTCCATCTCTTGGGCCGAGATGTGCAACTTAAAGGACTACCTCAAAGAAAGCATAGGCAAGCAAATCGTGATGAACGACAACACTGGAAACACTTTACCGGCAAATAGGATTGTCTTGTACAACTTCGATGACTATTGCCCCAAAGGAGCATACAAAAAGGCAAATGTATATATATATGTGAGTAAGGTTGCTAACAACAACAGTCTTGCAAATATAGACGAGGACATGACAAAGAAGATCTACAAAGTGGTAAACTACTTGTATGAGCAAAAACTGGAACGATATCTGGGCTCTTTATTCATTGGAAAAGTAAGTTGCTGTTGATAATAATTATACATTTTACTCACTATCTCGCTTCTGATTGGCCGAGAGCCCTCAGCCAATCCCTGATATCGTGTGAACTCGACATGATAAATGTATTATCTGTAGGTAAAACTGAAGGTCACAATGGAAATGGAAATACATTTGCTATGTTTTCGAAAGTAGAATCGAATCTTTATTCTTAGTTTACAAAATGTCGGTATGATAAAACAATTACTGAATTCGGTTTTCGAATGATATCGTAAATTATCAAGACCTCGGCCGTTTTATCCGCCTCAGCCTCAGTACGGCTTCGGCAAGTTACACGGCCTTCAAGTTGGTCTTGATAATTTATGATATCATGCTCAACCTCATCCATAAATTGTTGTTGTTGTTGTTGTTGTTGTTGTTGCTGTTGTTGTCAGTGTTATCGTCATTTCTGCATTTCACAATAGCTTAAATATATTGAATACCAATGTAATTTCTTCATTACCTGAAGAAGGCAAGTACCGGCTTGCCGCCGAAATATCGTAAGATTAAAAAAATCTTCGACGCGTACGATGTACTGGTTTTTCTCTTATACTTAGTTTTATTATTGTTGTCACGACCTCAAAATACCTGAACGAACCATAGCTCCGACTAACCGACCCTTCGTTTCTAACAGATTGAAAGTGTCGACATCGCAGGCAAGAACGCTCCAGAAAAATCCACCGACTACACAGAAGTTGAGAGGCTCTACATTGGTCTTGGTGTTGGTCTTATTATTATTATTGTCATACTGGTCATCTCCGTACTCGTCGTGGTAATTATCACATAAAGTATTGAAAGACGTACTGCGCATGTTCGAGAAATAGCGATAGACGTACTGCGCATGTTCGAGAAATAGCCATACACGTACTGCGCATGTTCGAGAAATAGTAGTAGACGTACTGCGCATGTTCGAGAAATAGTGGTACATGTACTGCGCATGTTCGAGAAATAGTGGTAGACGTACTGCGCATGTTCGAGAAATAGCGATAGACGTACTGCGCATGTTTGGGAAAATGCGATAGACGTACTGCGCATGTTTGGAAAAATGTGATAGACGTACTGCGCATGTTCAGGAAAATAGCGATAGAAGTACTGCGCATGTTCGAGAAATAGCGATAGACGTACTGCGCATGTTCGAGAAATAGCGATAGACGTACTGCGCATGTTCGAGAAATAGCGATAGACGTACTGCGCATGTTTAGGAAATTGTGATAGACGTGCTGCGCATGTTCTAGATAATAGCGATAGACGTACTGCGCATGTTCGAGAAATAGCGATAGACGTACTGCGCATGTTCGAGAAATAGCGATAGACGTACTGCGCATGTTTGGGAAATTGTGATAGACGAACTGCGCATGTTCTAGATAATAGCGATAGACGTACTGCGCATGTTTGGGAAATTGTGATAGACGTGCTGCGCATGTTCGAGAAATAGCGATAGACGTACTGCGCATGTTTGGGAAAATGCGATAGACGTACTGCGCATGTTCGAGAAATAGCGATAGACGTACTGCGCATGTTCGAGAAATAGCGATAGACGTACTGCGCATGTTCGAGAAATTAGCAATAGACGTACTGCGCATGTTTAGAAAAGTAGCAAATAAATTTACTATTTATGCAGTTATTTACATTTATACAGTTTTGAAATCACATTTTGATTTTGATGTTTGTTCTTTAAAGTACTGCAAGAATCGAAAGAATAATAATGACAAGAGGACGAATCGTTACACTGCCAGCCATGTCAAGGGTAGCGATAATGTAGCAGTGAGGACGTATCCTGAGCCCTCAGCTAAGAAGAACGAGGCGTATTATGAAGGAGACGACTATAACCATGATGTAAGTGAATAAGATACAGGGATAACTGAACGGAGCAAACAAATAATTGGCTACTTCCATGCTTGTGTACCATATTAATCGCGTTTTAAAACCATACCCTTCTTATCAACTAACCCATCATCGCCGTGCATCCATCAATCATTCAATATGAAATGTGTCCATCCATCTATCCATGTATCCATCCATCTCATCCTTTCATTCTCTTTTCGTTTTAACATCTAATCTATAACATACTAACGCCATATTTTCTCTTTCTCTCTGTTCTTTCAGGCTTCACTCCAAACAAGATTCTAAGCACCAAAAATAACTTCAGAGGGATTTGATAATGTGATTTACACACATATAATTTTGTAATGCCATTCTGAAACAATAACAACAACCGAAACAGAAACAGCATAACGTACCACATGCAGCATAACGTACATAAAAACAACAACAACAGTACTTTTTTGAAATCGTAAAATACCGCTGTAATCATTGAAGCAGAGTTAGGCTCATTTTAGTGTCAAAGCTTTCACAAATACCAATGGTAAAGTAAAGAATGCACAACTTCAACAATACAAACACTTTGAAATTCCACGGACCTTCACTGGAACACGTGAATATTCTACACAAAATCGAGGCTAACACTGCGTAAATGAATCTGTAGTCAAGGAATACAGCGGTATTTTACGAATTTGAAAAAGGGCTACTGCAGCAACAATAACGCTAAAAGCAAAACCCTCGATCTTTCACCATGGCAACCTTAATACGATTAACAATAGCTCAGTAATTCAACAACAATTTTGCACAGATTTCGATGATCAAAGTCATGTATTGTTCACTACTGATGAAGTTAAATTTTCATAATCGTATAATGTAAAATCAAGTTTTAGACGTTTATCATGCTTTTTAAAACTTTTTATCTATTTTTGTATCTTACTTATATATTGCACTTTTTGAATTTGTGATTAAAACGTTTTGTAGTTGTATTGGTTGTCAATAATGGGTTGCCGTCAAATGATAATTTTTTTCTTGGAGTTCTATTTCAACAAGATCTATTCATCATATCCTGAAACCTGGGCTGATCTAAGTCACCTAACACACAAATCGAACCCTGAAACAACAGCGAAAAGGAGGCTCGCTTTTTGGGACGGGGACGGGGACGGGGACGGGGACGGGGACGGGGACGGGGACGGGGACGGGGACGGGGACGGGGACGGGGACGGGGACGGGGACGGGGACGGGGACGGGGACGGGGACGGGGACGGGGACGGGGACGGGGACGGGGACGGGGACGGGGACGGGGACGGGGACGGGGACGGGGACGGGGACGGGGACGGGGACGGGGACGGGGACGGGGACGGGGACGGGGACGGGGACGGGGACGGGGACGGGGACGGGGACGGGGACGGGGACGGGGACGGGGACGGGGACGGGGACGGGGACGGGGACGGGGACGGGGACGGGGACGGGGACGGGGACGGGGACGGGGACGGGGACGGGGACGGGGACGGGGACGGGGACGGGGACGGGGACGGGGACGGGGACGGGGACGGGGACGGGGACGGGGACGGAAAACCGCATATAGGCTTATAATCCTTTTTGATTTTCTGTGTAGAACACTTAAGAGACATGTACTCCTTAATGTCTCTCGATAGATCGTTCCGTATCTTGGCACCACTGAAAGCAAAGGTGTTTTTTCCAAAGGATCTTTTTACTTTAGACAATATCAAGTTGTTGTCAGAGTTCCTAGTATTTTTGGAATGAACTTGATTAAACAAAGAGAACTTGTCTGACATGTAGGAGGGTGTTAGTCTATCATCAGATTCAGCACTTATGAGATGCTACTTAGCCTTGCTGTTCACTTAAGATATTCTAAACCTTGTACGTGAGTTTGTTGCAACAGAGTACTCTAGGATATAACTGTAACTTAATTGAAAACAATATCCAACAGCTTTACAAACAATTGAAGCTTATCGCTCGCTGTTCACTTAACAGCGGCGGCGGAAACTAAAAATCACTGGGGGGGGGGGGGGGTGGGGCAATACAATTATTTTTTTTACCAACATACAAAATACAAATACCTTTAAAAATATTTACGATTCATAGTTTATGATTTATCCAAACCACATGAAAGAAAGAGAAAGAAAGAGAAATAAACGAAACTCTCTATTTTACCCGTTATTTTTGTTTTCTTTTGCCCCCTGGACGCCCCATAATGCATTGCGATTCAAGATGTGAAAATAATGACCGATACTATGGGGCCAGAGAAACCCAGAATATGTTTTTTTCTTCATCAGATCCTACGTATACCCCCGGCATCTCGTAAAAAGTTATTTTCATTAATTCAGATTCAAGATGGCCGCCGCATCGTCGAAGTAGTCCATTGCACTCGCCTAAAGGCTCGTACAATTACCGCAAGAACTTTCAAAACATTACTCGTACCTATTAAATTCCAAATTGTACTCGAGGTCGTGCGATTTCCTAGACTAATTTTTTAAATTTAATTTTTGTTCGTTCCAAAAAGATGTGAATTTACATGACACCTCAGTTTTGCAGTGACGTCTTTTCTCCGTCACAGGACGAGTATATTTCAAATCAGCTGTTTTATTCAGATTAACTTGCCTAATAGATATTGTATGGCAGCACGTTAATTTTTCGACTAGCAAGAGAATAATATATAGGTTCATAATTATCCAATTTATTTGTGATACAAAATTTCTTAAATTATTGGGATTTCACTGACTTTAAATTAAAAGCTTGAGGAAAGAAATTATGAAAAGAGGAAAGAAATTATGCTATAAGAACGGGGGGGGGGGGGGGGGGGGACTATATTTGTTTTTTTATTTGTCCCGATTCAGTTCATTTTATTCTATTCCATTCTCTACACTTTTAAAAAGCTTCTCCTTCTCCTATCACTCCAGATGTCACGAATCCCAATTTATTTTTGATCTCCTCTGTCTCGCTCAGTTAGAATTCTCCTATGCCATTCAATTTTTTTACCACATTTATTGATTTTTTAAGTGCTCTCCCAGACGGACACAGGCTGTTTCAATAATAATAATAATAATAAAAGTCTCTCCTGAAATAAAAATCTACATAATCAGAAAAGACCTATAAAACACGAAAGATGCCCGTCATTTTCTAAAGGTTTAGCATAATTAGCACCGATCGAATAGATTATTTCAAACCGGCAGACTCCCAATATCCAGGTAGCTACAGCTTGCGTTCGGGTTTGAAACGCTTGAACCAAGAGCTTGAGAAGGCTGTTGTCTTTACACATACGGGTGAGCAATAATGGAAATGATTATCTTAGATATAAATCTAGAATCTTAATAGACTAATATTATGACTTTATAAACGTAATATTTCGATGCGACCCTTGAAGTTTCATGTTTCGTTTTTAAAACCAGCATTTCAACGTGCGTCAATCAAAATCGTTTTTTACGAACAAGGAATTTATGTGTAATTTTTGGCAGATTTCTTTGACTCTTAAGCCCTTAATAGTAAATCGTATTACCTTCCATCACAAATTTTTGCCATAAAAACGAGTGGATGTTTTTCTAAGCCAATAATCTCGTTTCCAGTACTGATTTTGATTGCTGATATGGCCTACGAAATGCTAGTGCGCAAACGAGACTTGAAGCTGGGTCATTCTTCAACGATATCATAACGGTTATGAATTAAATTAGAACAATTTTATCAGTTTAAGAAATTTTTTCGATCGTGAATGAGCAATACTCTGCCTAGGTTTGAGATAAGAATACTTTTATTTATTTTAATTTAATTTAATTTCGTCTTTTTTTTAAAAAAACAAAAACTGAAGTTACCATTATCACCTTTTTCTTTTCATTCACTCATTTCCTTTTTCTAGCTAGTTTCTTCTCTTCTCTATTTTATTCTATTTTATGCTTTCCTTTCGATTGTTTTCTCCTTATTCTTATAAACCTCAACGTCACTTCCACCGTTATGACTAAAAATCATAGTCTTAATTGATATTTCTTCAAATGACAACTTCCATTCCAATTTTCCGACATGGATTTACCAATTTTACTTTAAGAGATGCTTCATACAATTTAAAAATTTCAAGCACTCAGTTGAAGCACTTGTTTTATCTAGGTAACTGACAAACATACGATACCAATTATCAGCTAAACTTTGTTATACACTGAAGAAAGGAAACGAGGGGCTTCTATACTAGAAAGCAAAATAGTTATGTAATGGTCATGATCAATTATAAGAATTGTATGCACTTGTTATCGAATTCCGGCAAATCGAAGCAGAAGAAAAAAATTATGTGAAAATCCTCACAAATTGAATAGCTTTAAAACCTAAACAAATATTGTAAGAAGGTTTTGAGTTAACACTGTTGAAATAAAAAAAAAACTTCATGGAATGCTTGTAAAAATATAGAGATGAAAAGTGTCCTTTTCAGTATGTGTTTGTTCCGATGGTTTTAGCTCAAATGGCTTCCAGTTAATTCACGGATTCAAGCAATTTGATGGCTGTTCAGCGTTTCATCGCTTTCTGATTGATTGGATCGGATCAAAACAGGGCTTCATCGAATATAGAAAGACTATACTGACTAAAGCAACTGATAGTCCCTAATGACTTCCAATTCAAACATATCATGCAGGATAGACAGGATAACAACTTGATGAAATCTTCGAGAGAAATTTGAAACCCTTTGTTTATCTTAAACCCCTTTTTGTTTATTGCCACGAAACTTTGCATGTTTTTAAAAGACAACAGCCGGCCATTTATTTCACTCATTGTACTGTAGAAATGAATATATTTTCGACATATTGACGCACTTTGAATTGAAGGGTAAGCTAGCAATGGTTTCTCTTTCTTTGAATTCACATTCGTAGAACTGCTTTTGTTTTTCTGGACATGGAATAGAATATTATTTTTCGTTTTTAAATTTTCATTAGACCAACAACACAACAACCAAAGCATAGAAAGTCATAATATAAGTTATTTATTAAAAATCTTATATTTATTTTAATTTATTTTATTTTAATGATGTGAAACATCCTTTGTCTATTAAATATAGATCATTCTGGAGAATTCCGAAAGCCGAGAGATTAATTAAACTTTTTCTCTTTGCTCGTCTCTAGGTACAGTAGGGGGAAATAAGTGAATGATACTCGACGTCATTCTCAAACAACTGTTTCTGCCGTTCACACGACAAGGTGCCGAGTTTGTTTCCTATTCTTCCTACCTCGAGATAGGATGGAAAATTCAAGCTTCAATCTCACTGGTTGCCAGTTGTGCGACACACAAGCTAATCTCCTTGAAAAAACAACATTGCTAGAGAAACTAGTGAAGGTGATTCCGTTGATAATTATAATTTTTACATCGATGATTGGCAATGCTTTGGTGGTGCGTTTTGTTTTCTCAGATCGAAGGACATTGACAGTTATTAATATTCTTATTCTAAGTCAAACTTTTGCGGATATAGGAGCAACTGTCCTGGTCATTCCATTTGCTGCTGTTTCGGTCGTTGAAGACCGTTGGGTCTTTGGCCACGTTATGTGTACCGTAAACGGTTTTTTCAACATGTATTTCACCGTTATAACTCTCTTAAATCTTTCCCTGATATCGCTTGATCGATATTATTCAGTCGTTAAAGCTTCACATTATATGACTCAACAAAAATCAGCAATCTGGACACTCATCTGCATGTGGTCAGTGACTTTGTTATTTACGTTCCCATGGTTACCGTTCCTAAGCAACAAGGTCGTCATGGGTTATTTTCCAGGTTTTTATATCTGTGGACAGCGGTTCTTGAACCCTGATGCAAAAGCAGAGTCTGGCTTCTTCGTGAGTACTTGTTTAATTATCATTTTGTTTCCACTCTTGGTCATCATTTATAGCTTCCACAAGATTACCAAGCACATACAAGGCAAGAGGAAGCGAATTTCACCGACCATTCTCTCAACAGCTCAGAAACTCTCCATGGACGCCTACGCAAAGTCAGCATATACTTCACTCATGGTGAACGTCACAAGTTTAATCCAAGTCTTTCCAGCTTGTATCTTGATGGCGGTCGATGGACTTCAAATAGTAGAGATCCCATACAGATTAGAGACTTTTCTCAAGTGGATAATGTGGTGTCATTGTGTTATCAAGCCGATGATCTACGCCGCTCGCAAAGGGAACTCTCAAAATCTGCAAACACACAACAAGTTTATAAACATTTTGAACTTCGTGAACCCTTGCAGTCGATTCTTGAAATCAAAACAGCAGAAGGAAAGACAAATAAGCCGTTTTTGCAGCGTTAAATACAATGCAAGGACACCATCGGTTGTTTTTGGGTCTAAGAATATATTTTTTCAAATTAGGAAAGATGGGAGAAAAGGGAAGTATCTAAAGAAGGCTTGGTCGTTCGATAATGATGTTAGCCGGATTTATTGACACTGATCATCACGCTGAAACAGACCAATGCAATTGACAATTAAAATCGTGTTATGCTTATTATTCAAATCCTGCATGTTACTATATGTAAACATATAAAATATAAAATTGCCAAGGGCCTCGTTTGCATTGTTGTGTGTTCATTGTTGTGAAGGAGGCAAGCACGCAAGCACGCAAGCAGGTTGGTCCGGCTGGATGGATGGATGGATGGATGGATGGATGGATGGATGGATGGATGGATGGATGGATGGAGGGAGGGAGGGAGGGAGGGAGGGATGGATGGATGGATGGATGGATGGATAAATGGATGAATGGATGGATGGATGGATGGATGGATGGATGAATTAATGGATGGATGGATGGATGGATAGATGGATGGATGGATGGATGGATGGATGGATGGATAGATGGATGGATGGATGGATGGATGGATGGATGGATGGATGGATGGAAGAAAGAAAGAAAGAATGAAAGAAAAATGTTTAAACCACCAGCATATAGAGCTTTTACGAGAAGACAATCGATGCTTTTTTCGACAAAATCTATTATTAGATAAAGCAAAAACATCAGGATTAGCTATGTTCTATTCTCTGGTAAAACACGACTGCACTGAGCTGTTGAACCTTCAAAAAGACGCGAAATTAATTTTTCCCCAAAAAATCTTTACATGCAGCTTTTGACGCACTGGAGTAGGGTGAGTCAGGTGAGGCGAAAATTGACTTTATGCGAATGCTAAAAAATAGCCCAACCGGGAATTCACATGGCGCGCGCGGTATTAAGAAGTTTCCCTTCCTTACTTTTACTTCATTATAGAATTTTTTGTCCAAAGTTCTAATTATTTCAGGTGACTAAATCATTAAGAACGTTTTTCGCTTCATTTTAGCGGAATTTTGTGAGAAGTTGGACCCGGAAATACGTCAGAACGTTTTAAAAAAAATGTTTTCTATGGGATCCCTGTGGATTTCTTCCAATGCATGATGGGTATAGCGGGAAGTTTGAGCAATAGTCGATGACACAACAACAAAATCTAAAGAAAACTACTAAAATATCTTCAAATATATCTGTTTATAAAACCATAAGATCAAAAATACTACCACATATGGAAAAGAAACTTATCAAGGCTGCTTATGGTCGAACATTAGTGAGAAAAGCTGGTAGGTAAGCTGAATACAATAATATTTTATGCATAATAAACTCGCAATTTATTCCTAATACTAGGGAAAAATTATGAATACATTTATATATATTTAAATTTCTAGTTTTAAAATAACTATAATACTTTTAAAATAGATGCTTTTACGTTTACGTTTTTTCATAGTTTTGGAATTAATAAATTTCTACACAATGTTAAACTTGATTATCTCAAAACTAGTAAAAAGTTCTAATTTAAAGGTCCCCAGATAAGAAATCATAAGATTTTTAGAGTACAATCTCTTATAAGAACTTTTTACTAGTCTTATAGAGAATCTAGGAGAATCAAGTTTTAGAGTGCTATAGACCCTTGCATTTCTCAGGAGATTGAAATTCTTTTGTTTTGTCCTCCAATTTGAGCTACTTTGATGTCATGTACAAGGGGTCTTTGTAATATTTTTTCTTGAGTTCTTCTCATAATCTCTTACTATATACTTCAGCTACCCAAATATACTATTCTTAGCACAGCATTCAAATCAAAAAAGGCAAAAACTACAAACATGGAGAATAGTATAGTTGGAGTTTCAAATGCTTTTAAAATCTCAGACTGGCTATCAAAGGCATAGACTATTTAAGGTATAAGTTTGAAAGCTTTCAAATAGAAACGCTCTTTCAAATTATGTTCAAAGTGAAGCCTCAGTGAGTGATGTATAGAGGAGGATGGGAGGATGGGGGGGGGGGGGGGGGCTAAGAGTAGTAGCTGTTGTACATCCAACATGCTAAATTCCAATTGGATTTGAGAGTTAGCCATGCCCCCACTTAGATTACCATGGTCCCTATCTGCTTAGATTTAGATCAGTCCAGAGGTTGTTTCAGGGTTTGATAAATTGAGTAGGGAGTATTTAAGATTGAGAATGGCTGCTGCACAGATACAGGAATCATGTCATTACTGCATGGGTGGCATAGTGGTTTACTGCTCGCCATTCACCACTGTGGTCTGGGTTGGATCATAATTGAGTTCAGTTTGTTTAAAGTTTTGTTCCTTCCCTTACTATGCATGTGTTGTTCTCTCCCTTGCCACCAGGGTTTTTCTCCAGTTCTCTGATTTTCCTCCCTCCGTAAAAATCAACATGTGAGTTAAGTGTTGTGTGTTGTAAGAATAGAATGCAGTGGTAGTGCGTGTGGAGTGAACCTCACAAAAGAGACCCATAAGGGACGTGATAGTTGTAAATATATACTCATTAATCCCTGGGTAGTGTATTCATGTTTGTGTTTGTGTGTTTTTTTTTGGGGGGGGGGGGGGGGGGGTGATGTGCTCTTTTGTTGTCCTTTGGGTTTTTCATTTGAATATTATCTTATGGTTAAGAAAATGTCTTGATGTGTACAAATTACTTGTAAGGTAAACATAGGATATATTTTCTAAATTGAAAAGGGAATAAATTGTGTTGAAATTAATAACCTAAATCACTAAAATAAATGTTGTGAGTACTTCTAAATAAACTTCCAAGCTTAGGAATTTTGTTTCCCCATTTAAGACCATGTGTCATTCCCTAGAGTATCATTTTTTTGTTTAACGGTTGCACATGAGTAGACACATGAATGTGGATACAACTCAAACAGAAAATCTTATTCTCAAGAGAATGACACATGGTCTGAAATGGCAAGACATTACACCCATATTAAAGTGGTCTATTAGGGTAAGGTCTAATGAAAGTACAATTTTGTTAGCATAGGGATTTTCATTATGAAATCTTGGGTTCCCTGTGGTATACTAATACATCTTAATACCACAGGAAACCCATAAAGATTAATATATAAATTATTGAAAACACAGCTTCAGTCGTAGGGTTTTAAATGGTTTTTCCTAACTTATTATGTAAAATGAAAAATAATTCTACTTCCTCTATGGATTTCTTCCAATACTACTAAAAATATCTTAAAATTATTTTTATAGGAAAAAGTGGGATCATAAAAAAAAAAGAACGAAAAAAAAAAAGGGAAAAGAAAGAAGAGGAAAAATAGTGAAGTAAGAATGGGTGAGCTTGTTTATAGCTTGTATTTAGTTTATTCAAGCTGCAGGGAAGTGTGAGATGTTCTTTTTTTTTTGTTATAAAAAAGCAAATATGAAAAGGAGAAAAATGGGATGGAAAAGCCTGACTTCTCTCTTTTTTTGACGTAGAGATGGTACCAGTGGGTGAACGTAACTGGAAGCTCAAAGCTATCGGCCAATACTTCATGTCAGGTAAAATCATTTTTAATAGTGATCTTTGATATTAATTGTCAAAGGGTAGAAACGTCATGTATTGTAAATTGTTGTATCCATAACAGTAAATGTATTTGGTAATCATGTGTATGTATCATACATGAAGTATCAACCTTCCGGATAAGTCGCGCGGGAACTGGGAAACGCTCCTTTGGGAAGAGATTTCATTAAATAGCAATCACTCTTTCTAAAAATAATTCCAAATCAAATAACAAAACTTATACCTGATCAAGCTTTTATTCCCATTTTCTTATTGATCTTTTTCGTTTTAAAGATACATAGAACTTTGAAATTTTTGCGCTTTAAAAATATGATACCAATTCCCCTTAGTTAGTTAGAATATCTCAGAATTTAAAACTCTGACCGCGGAAAATTGATTATAAATTGTTTCAGTTAATTACTGTCCTGTGAAAATAGAAGAAGATTGCCTCGTTATCCTTGTAGTACTCTTTAAAACAGATACTGCGTAGTTGTTTGGGGGACAAGATTTTAACTCCACTGGGAAAACTTCTGCAATGGTGATTGGTTCGCTATTTTCTGAATCGGATGAACTCGGCGTAGTGTAAGCCATTGTTGTCTACACAAATGCTATTGCCCAGTCTCCAAGTGGCAGATTAGCACCCAGTTTCCTATTCGTTTCTGCCTAGGGCAATAGTCTCATTCACAGTTCCCTGTGCCATTTTGAAAGGCAGCCGTGCCTTTGCATCGAAGCGAGACGAACGGTGAGCTTGCAATGATAGAAACCTTTTTTAGCGTCCTCCGCAGGCTACTCCATATTTATAAGCCAATTCACAGTTTAAGAATCGTTATCAGTGCGCATGCGATTTTATACCGAATTTCTCACCTTCTTTTGTAAATTAAAAACAAAAGAAGGTTTAAACAAAAGAAGGTGAGAAATTCGGGATAAAATCGCATGCGCACTGAAAACGATTCTTAAACTGTGAATTGGCTTATTCTCCAGAACGCAATTGGGATTCCTGTGTTAAAATATATGGCAGGGAAGACTGGGACGAGAGAGGGAGAAAGAAAAGCGAGGAGTACAGGAAACCCAAGGACCCCAAAGAAGATGCCTTTGGAGCAGGTTAACCTTTTTTAACACCTCCGAAAATATTTTACATGTCTATCATTGCAAGGTCATCGTTCGTCTCGCTTCGATGCAAAGGCCGCGCAAGATCGCGCAGGGAATTGTGAAGGGGTAAAATCGATGTTCTTGATTTTAAAAACCATGAGAAAATTCTAGATTACTGAATAAAAATGACTACGTTTTGAAGGTACATACGTCATTATCAAGTAAAAAAGGCAGGGGCGGATCCAGTGAGGGGCAAAAGGGGGGCTGCAGCCCTCCCTTCAGCTATGTTTCTTGAAGTGGAACAGAAAGCACATTTTTAAATATCTTTCCAAGTTCTGCAGTGTCGTTCGCAACATTCAGTCAAGCCCTTCCTTATATTTTTGGCTGGATCCTCCCCTGAAAGGCTAAATGAAACGACGCATAACCAGTAAAGCATAGAACAGGAACTATAAATCAGGTTTTGATGAATTTTATTTATAAGTAATTTTATTTTTAACTTTTGAGATGTTCATTACTAACAAATAATAGAGCATCTTTTTGCACGGCTCTCAAGGCTTTCCATGTTGTCTGGTTGACCTCTTAATTGTCTGGTAAACTCAAGAGTATTAAGTAAGAATAGACAGATTAAAATCCGGGGTTAAAACCTGTAATAGTAAGTAACTGGTGCGAATGGTTAACTAAATTTGACCTGATTTTTTATAAGGGAGATGATTGACATCGTGGCTGTTAAATGGCTTTCGATTTTAGCCAATGAAAAAGCTTTCTTTCTTTCTTTCTTTCTTTTTTTCTTTCTTTCTTTCTTTCTTACTTTCACTCATTCTTTCTCTCTCTCTCTCTCTCTCTCTCTCTCTCTCTCTCTCTCTCTCTCTCTCTCTCTCTCTCTCTCTCTCTCTCTCTCTCTCTCTCCCCCTCTCTCTCTCTCTCTCTCTTCCTACAGTGAACTGCAATAGTTTTGAATAATCCTCGAAAGTATGATTATAGGCTAATGTAGATTTTCAAATTTTCTTTCAAAATAAGCTGAAAAGATGTATTTTAGTTTTTTATTTGCTTTTACAAACGTATGACGAAAGGATACAATCAATAGAAAACAGATAGCATAGAGAGAGAAGAGCAGAGGAGAAGAGAGAAAAGAAGAAGTGTGAAGGAAAAGAACTTTTAAGATATTTTTCTTCTTCTTCTTCTTCTTCAATCTTCTTCTACTCATTCGCGTTCTTCTACTTTTCGTTTTTATTATTGACCTTTTTACACCTTTTTTCCATCATAAAACGTTTTTTCCAAAAACAAAACAAAACATTCACCTGAAAAAATGGTCTTTAAAACCCATTTAAGTGCTTTCGAAAGATAAATTATTCAAGCCGATATATATCAAACTTAACCTCGCAAAAGATATGATTTTGAATACTCAAGCAATCTTTGCTTAACAATGTTTTTTCCCTTTATTTTCATAACTTATTCCATCTCGAAATCAGCGACTTTGCTTTCTTTAATGAACGTTTTTGTGTTTAAAGAAAAACTCTTTTTTCCGATGTTTTTACTGAACACAATAAAAAACACCGCTTTCATTATGAAATGCAAACAAATCCCAGTTCTTAAGCATTTCTTTTCTTCTGTTTCTTTTTAATAAAATAGATTTGTTCTAAAAACAATTAAAAAAGGTGCAAAACACATGTTTTCGCTGCCCAAAAAAAGCAAAATAAAATTCCATTTTTCTCTCAAAAATTGGTATTTTCAACCGGAACTTATGAAGGAAAAAATATCTTCTTGCTAAATTGTCACCAGAGTTTCATAATAGTTTCAAAATTCGATCAAAATTAGCTTAAAAAATTACAAGTAATTTATCTTAATTCGCATCAGTACAGATTTGCTATTGTTTTATCTTTGTTCTTAGTTTGTTATTACAAGAAAATTTGATCCTGTTTCTTCCTGTTTTGTTCTTTGTCTGGATTTAGAGCTCTGACTTTTTGAGTGTTCTTGCCCCTCATGTTCTCCCACGGTTACTGGGCGATATCTCACACATAGCTTATCGAGGAGTCGTTGTTTGCGAAGCAACCAAGGCGGATGACAAACACAGATGCTAAGTTTTGGGAACAGCGATTTTTCAAATGCAATGTCAATAGTATGTACTCACCATTTTTTAGCCTTTGTTGAAGTATAATAACACATTAATGTGATGCGAACAGGAATAGACACAAAAAAAAGCCGTTCATCTTTTCTTTCTTATTGTCTTCGCAAGTTTAATAAAGAAAGCATCAAATTTTAAGTATTCTTCAGTTCCAAGGCTGTCGTTCTGGTCTAAAAGATTTCACTTTTTCTTTTGCAATGCATAAAAAATCTGGCTGCCTTTGATTGTTTTCGCTTTAGAATAATACTTATTGTGTGTTAAAAAAGGCTAAAGTCTTTTGAAGTTCGACAGTAAGATTAAGTTCCGTCAAAAATTACTTACTAAATCAGACTCGCTTTCTTTCAGGTTTAATTTAAGTCGATTAAGAAGTAAATTCCATTTTAAAAACTGACATACTTGGCTTCCAAACTCTATCTTATTGGAATTTAATTGAATTGGGATTCGTCCTGCTCTTTTGTAAGGCTGTTTTTACGAGGATTTGGATGACAAGTTCTTCTTTTAACACATGCTTTTGCACCGTAACAGACTCTTGTGTAAATTTTTCCCCAAAAAGAAAGAATTCTGCCAAATTTCTATTTTTTTTTTTTTTTTTTCACGTGAATGTGTCTTATCTCTTTCTAGATTATTGTGTTATTTTAATGCTTCGCTTAAAAATAAGGTTCTCGGCTGAGATTTAAAGAGTTGATAGCGGGAATTGTCGGCTGTTCTGATTTATAGACCCAAGGAGATTTCGTCTGTGATAAAAGCATTGATTTGTAAATCTTTTTTCTTGCGAGTTTAATTATTATTCTTGTGTGGAAAGCGGCTGATTTACCAATATCTACGGCGTCTCTATCTTTTTTGGTCGGTAAAGCGCGCTTTTCTCTTCGTTTACTTTACTCGAACATGATATTTTAACGCCTTCACAAACAATAAGTCAAAAATAGATGAAGAAAAAGGAGCGAAGAGCGTCGAAAGGAAAAGAGTATATTTTCAACAAGTTCCATCGAAAAAGAAAAAAAAAGATTAAATTTTTTTTTTTTTAAATGTGCTTCTGAATTGAAGACTTTTTTCCAAGAACAGCATCACAGTTTCAGAAGTTAAAATTTAAGAACCAAAAATCGTAAAAATAATAGCTTCAAATACTACTATATAGTTAAAAAATTGTATAAAAATTGATAAACTGTAGAAAATGCCGAATCAAAAATAAATTTTTCATAAAATCAAGATAAATATATTTCTTTAGGAATTTTTTTTTTTTTTGTATTTGTACAAAAGTTTCATCACTTCAAATACTTCCAAATTCTGGGATTTTTTTCTACTTCCTTTTGTACAATTTTATTCCTAAAATAATTATATAATTGAGTCGGTAGTTGATATAAATTAGTTTTTAATAATTGAGAAATAAGAATGTTAAGAATTTTAATTTTAATTTGTAATATTTTAAAATATTTTTTTAGGATATTTTCTATTTATTATTATTTTGGAGAATCGATAAATGGATAGCATAAATAATAATTTTTCAAGCGAGTTCATCCATGTTCTTTCTTAAGATCATAAATTTGAATTTTCGAACTTTTAGGATACTTTTATTTATTTTTTTGAGAGAGAAATGGTAAAAATCATGAACTTTCAAACAAGTTTTTTTTTCTTAAACTCGTTTAGTTTTAATTTTCGAAATTTGAAACCAAAATTAAGTTAAATGCAAAAGCTTGATCTGAAAAACTTCACGCGCAGTCAACTCAACCATGCTCTTTTAGAGGTGAGATTTCTTTTGTGTATATGAAAGCTTATTTGTATTCGTAAGCGCACAGAAGTTGCTTTTCGCAGTGAATTCTAAAGAAAGTTTAAACGTTGTCGAGTGGTTTTCACACCTCTTTTTAGAGCTCATAATTTTGACACTAAAAATTGACAAAGAAACCTCGTGGCCCGCTGCAGAAAGAGATTCTAGCCTTTCTTAAAAGTGTGGACGAAAACTAACACTTCGTGTGTTATTCAGTAGAAAGCTAGTTGAAAAATCTCAACACCACCTTGATATATCCACCTATCAAAGTGCCAGATCTTTCACACCTTTTTTTTTTTTTGATTTGTAAAGGATCTTTAAAAGAGGTTGAAGTTGACAACAGTTCTTGAAATTTCAAGTTTTGCCCTGTTGAAAGATAAAAGAAAAGCACACAATACATAAGTTTTAAAGAGAAAGTGGATTTGCTTGTTTGTCAGGAAACAACATTGGGCCCCCTGTTCATCTTGTTGACTCAACTCAAGCTTTTGTCTTGGCGAAAACTTTTAATGCTTTTTCGCTTTTACAGCTGCTAATTTTAGCCAGCTATGTTGACCTTCGCATTTTAAGGCCTATTTTTCTGCAAAGTAGAAAGAAATTTTAAAGAAAACAAAAGAAATTCTTCAAGGGGGATTTTTCGCTCTTATTCTTGAAATTACTTGCTCTCTTTCGGCATTCTTGACAAAATCTCAATTCCTAAACAAAACAAAAACACCAACAAAAATTTTTTTCTTCATTTTTTCAACAATGTCGTTCAAATTTTACTTTGGTATTCTTGTTTCATTGGTGTTAGCGGACCGAACAAGAAAGCCCTTTCACTGCTAAAATACCAAAAAATGTGACTGGCATGTGTCAAGATTCCAAAATGGTTAAATCATGAGATACAAATCTCGCTATAAATATTTAAATGTTGGTTTTAAAACAAAAGTTCCTAAACCTAACCAGTTGTAGAAAACATAAAACCCGAAAGGACATCCCAAGCTGTCCAAACTCTTCTCCAAATACTAACTCCAAAAAATCCAAGGTTTGTACTTTTTCAATATTTCTGCCGTCTTGTAACATTTTCTCTTCAAGTTGTAACCGCAGTAAAAGCATGGCTCTCGAGTTACTTCTCAGATCCATTTTTGCGGCTTTATAATTCGTAAACAGATAGAGTTTCAGCTTTGTATCTGGGTCGACTAAATTTATGTAATAATTCCCATCTTAACTCTGTATTTTCTTTCGTTTATATTTACTCTCGACCGCCCTAAATACCGCGTTCGAATCAAGCCTTGCTTGAGAGCCTGTTTCCACTCACTTTTCGACCCCATTAGCTCTGTAAACTTGGAGCAAAGTGCTTAAGGAGTACTAAGTCAATCTTCTATTGCAGTTAGACTTTGAAAGGTCTCTTGTAAAACTTATTGAATTTTTTACTTCTTGAGGCAAATCATTTGAATAATTTAAAGTTTTTTTGATTTTACAACATTCTTATTTTCTAAAAATTTTTGCAACATGTTTTTTAAATTTTGGGATAAGTTCGGTAGTTTTTGCTTGTCAAGTGTTTTTATTATTCCTTTTTTCATTAAGTCAGGCTTCAAAATATCATGCGCGTCTACAACTCTAGACTCAACAAGTTATCAATCTTTCAATGTCTCAAATTTGTTCAGCATTCATTCTTGAATACAAATAAGAATTTCCAAGTACATATCCAGAGTTGAAATTTTTTTATCGTGTTTTATGTTCGTGTGCGTGTGTTCACTCTTAATGAATGAAAACTGAGACGAATTACATCCAGGGGGTCTTATGAAAATAATATGATGTAATTGAGAATCAAAAATAACCAAATGTGACCAGACATTTCACGCAAATCACGCTTACGTTAGAACGAGAGTCTTCAAATAAATGATTTTCAACACTGAAGCGTCCATACGAGATTGGGGAAAAAAATTCGAGATACAAAGCTGATTTTCATCTTTATTTTTTCTTTTAAAAAAAAAAACCTTTTTAAAATCATGTTTCAAGATATAACAGAAGTGCTGAATTTTTGATACAATTTAGTTAATAAATTCTCAGATTGTTTATTCTCCTCTATACTTCTAGACTTTTTACTTCATTTTATTATTTTCTTTTTTTCTTCTTTTTACTAAAATTTTTGATGGCAAAGTATATTAAATATATTTTTAAATTTCAGTTAATAGAATTCCAGATTCTTTATATTCGATTCTATTATATTTTCATTCCCCTCCCTACCGTACCTGACGTTTTACTTCATATTTCATTCGCTTTGTTAACTATTTCATTTCTTTCCTACAATTTCTTACTTTCCTATTTATTCATTCATTTTGATTATTTTCTTTAAGCAGTATTCAAGTTTCGTGACATTGAATTATTTTTTTCTTAACCTGCTAGCTGTTTTTCTCTTTGTTTTTACTCTAGGAGGACGTTTTAGATACAAACTTCCTTAAACGACAATGCCAAAATGTAATATACAATTCCAATACTGTAAAGATTGCGCTAAAAATTGTAAACACACCTAGTCGAATGGAAAAGGTGTTTTAAAAGAATTAAGTCAATTCTGTCTTCTGTAGAGAGACCAGTCATTTTGAAATTTGAAACATCGCCTTCGATAAGAATGGCTCTTTTCTTTTCGACACAATATGTCACCACATTCTCCACAAACCTCTCGGTAATCTCAGCTTCCAATCTTACGAGCCTCTTTCAATATCGTTCCACTGCGGAGTCTAAGAAGACATTTTTTCGCGCCTTTATCGACAGAAAAGTAATCGCAGTGGCGATAGTACTGAGATGTTAGACTTGCAGCTCAAATATTCAGATACGATTTTACTTCGAGCTGTTGAGATGATATGAGAGTGAAGTTCTGTGGCGTTAAGTGCTTTTTACGTCTTAAAAATTAAGTTATTGGCGAGTTGTTTTCTGCTGCTGATTGAAACGCCTGGTAGCGTGAACTATAAACGTCCCCCAAACGCACCCCAGCGCGACAAAGGTCATTTTAGCACCAACAATTCTTCGACTTCTTCACAGACACAAAGAAAATGGATATCAATATTAACGAGAAAATAAAACAGTTTATTTAATACTGGGGTATTTGAATACTTAGTAATAAAACTGCAAGTATTTAAAAATACATTTTTTTTATAATAACAAATTTTGAAAGGCTGCTGAAGTGAACATAATTGGTGAACTCGTAAGTCAATTTCTGAAGGAAATTTTTTAAGAATTTTTTTCATTTTTTCGGAAAAACATTTGAGTTTAGAGAATAGTTTTTGAGGTTGAGTAGAATCATTTTCATATTTTTCTGGGATTTTGGAGCTATTTCCGAATCAAGTTAAGTTTTTTGCTTTTATTTGATCACTACGCTCTGCCTTGCTTCCTCCGTTTAATCTATTGTTTGGGGAACTCCCTTTCCGTTCAGAGCACCATCACGGCAGTTTGTTTGTCCTCATTTGAATCCTTTACTAAAATACTATTTCACCGAACGTCTAATGCTTAAGTCATTCGTCCATTACAAAGACTGAACTCATCACACAAAGATTATTAAATTGTTTTTTTTAAAGTTAAAACAGTTGCAATATCGAGGCGTTTGATTAATTAATTACTTGTGCATTTGGGAGCGAACTCACTGGGCGAAACATTCTTTCGTTTTCATGTTATTTAACTTTAAAAAAAACTCGTTTTAATGTTTAAAACTGTCGAAATTTAAAGACTACCGTATTTACTAACCATTTGGCGAAGTTGAATCGGAGGTTCAAAGCTGCCATTGATCGTCCAACGGTCAGAAGTCCTTAGAAGAAGAATGTATTTCGCTGGCTTGAAAACTAGATTTTTGGTCGAAATAAAACTACGTTCTCTACTTCTGGCGTTGCTATCTCTAACCAACGCGAAAAGCCGTTGATATGAGGCCAGATCTCTCGATTCTGACTCTAAATCCTCAAGTTTTAAGGCTCTGTCAAAGCCTCTTACTTTCTGTCATTCAGTCCTGACCGTTGTAAATGGTTTAAGAATCTCATTCTCCGCTGTAGAAGCATTTTTCTTTCCGAGTATTGCTGTAACGCTTCGAACAGTTTCTGATAATTGTGATCTTCGAATTTTAGCAGCTGGAGCCGTGGTTTCTTTATTTTAGTGTTTTCTTTTTGAAGTATTGGGTATCCATTGAATGAAGATTATTTGAATGTCAAATTGTACGTAAGCCTCATTATCGTCCAGTATACGCATTGTCTTCTGACTGCCTATCTTGGAGTGCGGTGTGGTGTTACCACTGAGACTCTTCTCGCATTTTGTAGCTATCGAATTACAAGAACTGCCAAGCACGCTTTTGCATTTTCCTAAAAGCCGCTCAACAGCTACTTCTTCGAAATCACTTATTTCTTCGCCTTTTCCTTCCAGCTTTACGTTTGAGGAGGGACTGAACTTCTCTTGCACCAGACTTGAGGACTCAATATTTGAAAGGTGAGTGGAGAACATCTGATAGTTTTCAACATCGCATAAGCTAAGATCTTACTAACTTCAGCACCTGCTTTAAGCGCGTTCTCTCCTAAAGAAAAGAATTCAAAATGGTGGGGCAACAAAGTTGCTTGTGAGTTCTCCTTTAAGACTTTAAATCGAAAAAATATATATATTTTATTATGGCGTCGTTCTCATCAGAGAAGGCGTATCATCCTGGACATGTTGTTGTTTTTACAAGTAGATGTTAAAAATTAAATAAACTCCAATAATTTTTCACTTTAAGCTTACCCTCTTGAAAGGAGTTTTATAAAAAGAGGGTCCCTTAAATCTATTTACTCGACTTCAATCAACTTCGTATAACCTGTTTCGGCCTTGGTTGTTATTCAATTTACGCTTCGTCGGTGCAACAGTCTACTCGTTGAACGAGTTTTTTTGTTTCGACGCTGGGTGATCTTCGGCAACCATTTTCTCTTTCTTAAACCTTTTCAATAACTTGCTAAAATGTGAATTATTAGCATTTTCCAGAAAGAAAAATGTTTTAACGCTAAATGAAATAGTGAAACTAGACTGAGTCGAGCTCTTAGATTTGAAGGACAGTTAAAATGAATAAGCGAATATTGTCAGGGCAAGTCCTTGTAGGCTCTTAGACTGTCGCTAAAGTTTCGGAGAAAATATCTTCGAGTCTAAAATATCGTGAGAGAGTTTTTTCCCCAAGCGTTTTTTTCACGTGCTTCAAATAACATCAACTGAAAAAAAAGCGTATATTGTGTTTTGGGAATATTCATAAATGCTAGAAAAATACTCATTCAATATCAACGCGTAATCGATAGCTTTGGTCCACGTTATCTCAGACTGTGGTTCATGCATTTTTCGTTCCATAAAATGCAAAATACTTACAAAAAACATATTTGTGAGAACTCCTTGGAGAAATGTGACAAACAAAATTATTTCTCTTGTTGTTAAGAAATTGAGTGAAAAGGAAAGAAAACACGAGAAAATCAGCCTTAGAAAGTACTTCCTTCTAGATGACTTTTACAGCAAGTTTAATTCCATAAATCCTTTTATTTTATCCCTAGCCTGTTTGTGTTAAAGCGGTTCTGGAAGCTCCTTTGAGGTAGTGTCGGCCGACTGCAAATAGAATAAAAATACTCTTCTTGAAACAACAGATTTTAAGCATAAAAATTCTACTCCTCCTTCGCATAAGTTGTTTACATGGCTTTTACCAACCGCGGCTAACTTTCGCTCATTCAAATTTAACTCCCTGATAGTTCGTAGTAAAATGTCTCAAAATCTTTGCCTTTTTTCTCTCTTTTTCTTTTTCTTTTTTTCGTGAAAAACTCCCGAAGTTATCCTCTATAATTTAAGGTTTTACTACGTTAAGTTATTTAACTTCCAGTGCTATAAGATTTTCTATGAAATAATCAATTTTCTTAAATTTTCCAAAGGTTATTTTCTATGCTATTTCAGTTACTTGAGTTCAAATTCTTTTTAACTTACACTTCTTTTCACATTAATCCTCTTTACTTTGTCCAGTGATTTCTTAAGTACTTCAAAAAGTATTATTTTAGTTATTTAACTGCATAAAACACTTTGTCTTCGATGATATTGTCACACAATAAAGCGCTCCAACTTTATTCCAGCCCAAATATCAAGAAGCGAATTTTCTCTCTCTCTAACTTTCCACATCATCACTTCTTCTTAAGAGCTTTAGTTTCATGAAGATTCCCTCAAATTAACGCTTAAAAATAGGTATATAATCTTAATCCTTTCTTAAAACAAGTCTTGGACTTTGCTAATCTAATTTTGAACTGTTCATAAATCTTACAAAATTTATTGTCCAATTTTTGTATTTATGTAGTTAAACTTATTAAACGAATTCAATGACTTACTACTCAATCACTATCATTTTCTCTTCTAAATTTCACTATTTTAAAGACTTTAATTTCTATTTTTGTGGATAAATAGTAGGTTAATTAAGAAAAGTAAAAGAAATGTTTGCCATTTTTTGTATTTTGTTACAACAATGCAATGCAATGCTAGTAGAAAAAACTACATCAATAATAATAGAAATTACACCACTAAATGGTAAAAAGAATAACAGACAAACCAAACTAAAAAAAAGTACTAATATTGAAGAAAATTCATTTTTCTCAAAGGAATTGTTATCAGTTACCATCTCTCTGCTCTAACACTGTTAGAGCTATCTGCCATATAGTCGGGATTTATTTCCTAAAGAAAAATTATTTACTAGAAAATAAAGCGGTGAATGGATTTGTGGGCATAAATCCTTCCTGAATCCGCTAAATTGAATATTCATTTGAAGAATTTAGACTTTATTTTCAACGATTTTTGGCCAGAAAATGGCACAAAACCACACAAAAATATTTACCATTTTCCATCGCTTTGGCTTTACTTTTAATCTTTTTAGGACATTGATTCAAATTTTTGTAGTTATATTTGTGTGTTTTCTAGAAGTTTTGTGTAGATGGAGTTTTAAGAATAGGCTGTGATTCGGTAGAGTGCCATGTGCGTGTGGTATTTACTTAAGCTTAAGATGTACAAACGAACAAATCCCTCTTAAGGGCTGTATTCCCAGACGTATAATCACAAGATTGTGTTTACTACATTTACCAAATACAATTACACTGTTTGTAAGTTAATCAAAACTTAATTGAATTTGGATTAAAGCATTTGAAATACAAACTCTTGGAAATTAGGTCAAAATGAATTTCCATTGTGTTGTGATTTCGAAAGCTGCTTGTGAGTGGCTTTCTACGTTTTGAACTCTTCATTAAGCAAGTTATTTTATAGAGATTTGTGTGAATCAAAAATCGTGTTGTGAATTTGTCTTGACTTGCAAAGGCTCTTTACAAAAGTTTTTTTGTTTTCGTTTGAATCACGTGACTCGATAGGCTTTGTATCTTTGAAAACTTTGCATAATTAAATGACGTCATATCCGTACATGCATTATCGGCGAAAACTGATTAGATTTCTAATACGGGAAGGATTTTAATTTTCCTCGTTAGTATTCATTTATTTATTTATTTAATTTTTATTTCATTCATTCATTCATTTTATTTATTTATTTGTTTTGTTATTTGTTTATTTGTTTATTTATTTATATATTTATTGATTAATTAATTTGTTAATTAATTAATTAATTAATTTGTTTATTTATTTATTTGTTTATTCATATATGTATATTGTTGATTTATATTTATTTATCAATTAATTAATTGATTTATTTTTGCAAACATTTATTTTCACATGTACTTTTAATAAGCTTTTATGACCTCATATCTATATATAAATCATATTTCAGTAAACTTACTATATTAAATGGAATAATGGAATGTAGAAAACAGAGAAAGAAAGAAATAAGGAAGAAAGAAAGAAAGAAAAAAAGAGAGAAAGAAAGAAAGAAAGAAAGGGAGAAAGAAAGCAAGGAAGGAAGGAAGAAAGGAAGGAAGGAAGGAAGAAAGAAAGAAAGAAAGAAAGAAAGAAAGAAAGAAAAATAAAGCAGAGAAAGGAAGAAAGTGAAGTAAAAGAAAGCAATGAAAAAAAGAAAAAAACATTTCTCATTCATTATTTTTCTTTCTCTTTCTTTCTTTCTTTCTTTCTTTCTTTCTTTCTTTCTTTCTTTCTTTCTTTCTTTCTTTCCTTCCTTCCTTTCTTCTTTCTTTCCTTCCTTATTCTTTTGTTTCTAATTTACATTTGCATGAGATTTCAAATATCTTTATTTTAACCGAGGAAGCCTGGTCAAGAGTCTCTCGACAATACTCACGCATGCGTAGTACCTAATATAACCAGAGAACAGATGTCTTTGTAAGTTGGTATTCATGCTGTTCTTACTAAGCCGTACTTCAATGACCTACTCCTATTATGTAATATAACTGTCAGTTGAACGCAGAAAACAGATTTTTCCTCCTAGAAAAATAATCTCAACTCACGACAAACTAAAAACAATGCGAACTGTAAAACTTCGAATCACACAACAGCAGCAAAACATTAAAATATGAAGCAAAATAATTTGAATAAAATACGTTTTTACAAAACACGTACAAAGGCATAAATTTTAGAACATGCTAAAATGTGATAAAATTTTTATTTCAGAAATGAATTAAGGTAATTTTGCTTCTTTAAAATTCAATTGTTTGCTAAGTTAAGATTATAATAAGATATAAATTCAGTTTTAAGTAAGAAAGAGCCTTTTGTATTGTTAGATACCTTTTCAATTCGCTCTGAATCTTTTTTATCCGAAATTTGCCGAGTCCAAACTTGTACGAGTTCAAAGTATTACCCAAGGACACTTAGAAAGACGGTTTGTAAACTCTAATTCAGAATAAAACAGTTTTTATCAATTTTTTTGTCATTTTTTTTAAATCCAATTTCTTTTATCATTGGATTAGTACTTAAAACGTTTCTCACAATAAATTACAAAAAGTTTAAAACAATTCTTAAAAGTACTGGAGTTTGTACAATCTTTCTCCATAAAAATGTTAGTATAACAGTTCGGTAATCATTCCTAAGAGAGAATCTATCATTTTCTACGTCCAATTTTGATAAGTTCAATCTCCAAAAAATCCTAGTAAAATAGTTCAAATTTTTTTTATTTTATTAAATTTCCAAATCATTCTCAAGAAAGTGCAGTTTTAAGAAAATAATCTCTTTCCTAGTTTCCTAAGTCCAAACTCTGCGAAAAAAAATATTATTTAAGTAGTTATTTAAGACTCAAGTTTTTCTGATGTCCCCATTAGTAGCAAAGCAAACATCGAGCAGTTCTTAAAAGATTAGTCAACAAAGTCAGTAGAAAGCCCTCTTTTTATTAGCTTTTTACCTCATAATCATTAAAGACACTCCAATTTTAATTCACGTCCCGGCTGACTCGCATATGTTTTAGTGTTTGTGCGTCGGCACTACAATGAAAAGAAGAAATGCTACGAGTTTACTCAGTTGTTAACGTGTGTCGAAATCGACAATGATTAAAATCACTACAAACCAGCTTTTTTACAAATGTTATTTTAATAACAATCTTAAAAAATAACTTCAAAAAGAGCATTAAGAAATAAGCTTTAGGTCAAAAACGTTCACGAATAGAAGAATTCTGAAGCCACAGAGTTGAAAAAAATATCTAATATTTTACAATTTGATAGCATTCGTTTGCGTGTCATTCTAAAAAATGGTGTTGGTTTGGTAATGTGACGTCAAAGCATCTGTCGTTCGGCGATTTCTTAATTAAGGAGATTAATTTTTCTCATATTCCTTTGAAAATCCGACTCAAATTTTGAGAGTTTTTCGCTAATATCTATAGTAAGTAAGTGAAAAAAGTATTTTGATTTATTTATTTTCTTGATTTTTTTAAAAACTTTTGATAACTCGAGATCTATTTTTTTCCTCTTCTCTTCTCTTCTTATTTCTTCTCTTCTCATCTCATCTCATCTCATCTCATCTCTCCTCACCTCTCCTCTCCTCTCTTCTAATAAGCATAACACTAGTCAAATTTTGAGAGTTTTTCGCTAATATTTATAGTAAGTAAGTGAAAAAAGTATTTCTATTTATTTTTTTTTGATTTTTTTAAAAACTTTTGATAACTCGAGATCTATTTTTTTCCTCTTCTCTTCTCTTCTTATTTCTTCTCTTCTCATCTCATCTCTTCTCATCTCTCCTCTCCTCTTCTCTTCTCTTCTCTTCTCTTCTCTTCTCTTCTCTTCTCTAATAAGCATAACAATAGTCAAAGACTATAGTAAAGATGTACAAAATATCGACCTTTCTTTTGTATTACATAACGAACATTTATATTTAAGAGAAATATAATACGTAAATCCTTAACGACGATTTTATTTGTTTTTCTCATTTTGTTACTCAAGTAACAAAAGTCGGTACCTATTTGTACTCGTTTTTTAATTATTTCTGTTTCAATATCAGTTAGATTTTTTTTGGATTAAGAGTTCTGAACTCATAACATTTTCAATTCTTTGTCTTCTAAAGAATAACAAAGTTTAATAGTAACTGTGAAATCGCTTTTGAATTTTAATCATGGATAAAAAACTTTGGTTTCAAACTGGTTGGGCACGAATTGACACATTAATTGGACCGCCCTCAGGCGCCCTGGCTCGCTATGCGGATGTGGAATGACATATTGGAAAAAAACTTCGTGTTTCCGGCTTTTCAAGTTCCGGGTTGTCCGGTTCCCTCTCTCATCAAAACCTTTGACATGCGTTCCTTAATTCGCTGACTTAGATCAGACCAGAGGTTGTTTCTGGGTTCAATTTGTGAGTTAGCCGTGCCTTGACTTAGATCAGCACAGAGGTTGTTTCATGGTTCGATCTGTGAGTTAGCCATGCCCTGACTTAGACCAGCCCAGAGGTTGTTTCAGGGTTGGATCTGTGAGTTAGCCGTGCCCTGTCTTAGATCAGCCCAGAGGTTGTTTCAGGGTACAATCTGTGAGTTAGCCATGTCCTGACTTAGATCAGCCCAGAGGTTGTTTGAGGGTTCAATCTGTGAGTTAGCCATGCCCTGTCTTAGATCAGCCCAGAGGTTGTTCGAGGGTTCAATCTGTGAGTTATCTATGCCCTGACTTAGATCATCACAGAGGTTGTTTCAGGGTTCGATCTGTGAGTTAGTCATGCCCTGACTTAGATCATCCCAGAGGTTGTTTCAGGGTTCAATCTGTGACTTAGCCGTGCCTTGACGTAGATCAGCACAGAGGTTGTTTCAGGGTTTGATCTTTAAGTTAGCCATGCCCTGACTTTGATCAGCCCAGAGATTGTTCATAAAACTGATTTTTGGCTTGATTACTACCGATTGACTTATCTAAAATATATAAAAATCTTTGATTTTTTGAAAAATATATATAAAGCACATCTAAATTGAACACGTTTTACCATCATTTTATCTTACTTTATTATCACGAATGCTTAGTTCACTTAGATATGCATATTTAAAGAAATGAAAATGGCCTAAAAAGATTTCGATTTTTGATATCGAAGCAAAGAAATTAAAACGTTTCTTAATAACCAATTAAAATTTACATCCGTAAAGGCAACTATGTGTTCTATTTAATCTAATTTACTTTTTGTAGGAAAAGAGAACATTTTCTGAAATTTTAATGCGTGGAATAAAAAGTCGCAAAACAAAAAAATAAGCTCAATTTTTGCACGTTCGTGACTTACCTTAAATGACAGCGAAGTTCAATTTGAAAAAAATTCTTGTTAAATTTTCGGATTTCTCCTCACAAAGCCAAGCTAAGAAATCCATTCAATCGTTCTCTTAAATCTCGAATTTCTTAATCATATCTTCTTGATAACTCTTTATGTTCCCTGTAATCTTATCTTGCAATTCCAATTAATCCATGTCTGGGCTTCTGTGCACGCACCAAGGACTAGCTTTTCTTTAAGTATCTGGCCTATTACTTAAACCTAAGCGGAATACTGTTTAGCTATTGAAAAATTAAGTGCTCTACTTAAGAAGTGACAGAAATACAAATGCGCTACCATTTGGGCTTTAAAGCTTTTAATTCAATGTAAAAAGCCCGGCGAGTTTCCGAAATTCTTTGTTATTAAACTATCTAATGTCGGAGAGAATAGTAAAGTCTTTTATGGTGAAAATGTTTCTGCAACCTTAAGGATATATCTGCTGTTGCTTCTTAAAAAGGCTCTCTTCTCAGCAGTAGCAGGACTAAAGCTTTTAACTTCTATCCTTTAGTGATGTTCAAGTTTAAGTGATTTCTTTAATCTGTTTTAGCGACCATCTCCATTAATCGACCTCATCAAGAGCGACCATTGATCGTTTTAAAAGCTGTTAAAATAAACCCCTTGCACTAATTCCCAACCTGGGGGGGGGGGGGGGGATGAAAAATATAAATATCAACATCAAAAATTATTTCAATCCTTAAAAGAAAGCAGTTCTTTTGTTTTGACCCCTAGGCTGCAAATTAGTGCAAGGAGTCTATAGAAAGATTTCTTTTCAAACGATGCAGCCCCTGTAGTCATCAAATACCTTCGCTGGGCCAGTATATGATTGCACTAAAACTTGACCGGACTTAGTTTAGTATCGTACGTCCAAAGATTTGGCATTGGTAGTTTATGAAGTTGGGATCCTACGTTGCATGGCTTTAGAAGAATCGAGACGTTGGAACAAAACCCAAAACTATGGTGGTCGGAATGTGTAGTGTGGTCGGAGTAAGTACTGTGTGATGCATAGCCAATTGATAATGGTCGACATATGAAGGTGGAATCCGTATATTAGCTTCAGAAGAGCCACTGAAGACATTGTAAAACAGCCAGAAGTTAATGTCATTATGGGGTGGTCGGAGTAAGTATATTATCTGATACACAGCCAGGACATGGTGGTCGAATGGGTGGTCGTATTACAAGGGTTCTCCAGTTTTCCACCCTCCGCAAAACCAAACACGATAAATTCAATTTCGATCTGTGAGTTAGCCTGCCCTGACTTAGATCGGCACAGAGGTTGTTTCAGGATTCTATCTGTGACTGGTTAGCCATGCCCTGACTTAGATCAGCCCAGAGTCCCCAGAGGTTGTTTCAGGGTTCGATGAAATTTGAAAATACATCTGCAGCATAAGATTCTGTAAATATGTTCGCATTAATTAAGAAGGTCTCAAATATGAAAGAAAGATAGCAGAAATTGTGGTCTTTACCGGGTGGCCGTATTGAAGAGGTTTGGTGTAATCCGATACAAACCACCAGCAGTTGATGGATTCTACATGGTGGTCGATTTAAAAAGGTGTCGTAGAATCTGAGAATAAGATGGTCGGTACCTGTGGCTATATTGAAGAGCGGCAGCGTAATCCGATATAAAAAACACCAGAAGTTGATGGACTCTACATGGTGGTCGCTTTAAAGAGGGGTCTTGAAATCTGAGAATAAGATGGTTGCTACCGGGTGGCCGTATTGAGCAGGTGTAGCGTAATCCGATATAAAAACACCAGCGATTGATGGACTCTACATGGTGGTCGCTTTAAAGAGGGGTCTTGAAATCTGAGCATAAGATGGTCGCTACCGGGTGGCCGTATTGAGCAGGTGTAGCGTAATACGATATAAAAACACCAGCGATTGATGGACTCTACATGGTGGTCGCTTTAAATAGGGTTCGTGAAATCTGAGCAGAAGATGGTTGCTACCGGGTGGCTGTATTGAAAAGCTGGAGCGTAATCTGATCTAAGATGGACTTTGCATGGTGTCGTACTATGAAGTTGGCTTAGCATCAATCACCTTCAATGGAATTTAAATGACATTCAAATTTAACGAAAGTTTGCTCGAATATAGTGTAAACGAGTATGAAATTTTGGAATAGGTTTTTCAAGAGCGAGGTATTTCTTCCCTTTTTCTATCGTTTTCGTTTGAAGACCCACATCACAAAAATATATTTCTATATATTGGCTTAACCGAAAACCACACCCAAAATGCTCTTCAGAAAAAAAAATATTTTTTTTCTAAATTCTAGTTGTCGGGCATTTTATATATTAAAAGTAGAAAGGTCGTGAGGACGTGACGACCCTAAGAACGTCTGTAAAGGAGGCTAAGTGATTCCAAGCGGTAAATACGCCGTATATTAGAGGTACCCAAGCTTTAAAATATGTCCATTTTTTTCCTGTATTTTAAGTGAAATAATTCTAATTTTTTCAAAATATTTTTTTTAGCGAACAAAGCTAAAAACAAAACTGTCCATTGTTATTTCATCATGTGTCAGCCCAGTAGCCAAATTTCGCGCTTTCGATGAGGTCTCTACATCACCATTATCAATCTTATATCTATTAATGAAATAATTTTACATAGATTACTCCCGATAGAAAATTACTTATCGCAGACAATATCACTAGCTGAAACTAAAATAGATTTATATTGCATGTTATTGCTTTCCTAAGTCGTTTTATCTTAAACTTTCCCAAGATCCATTAGAGTAGTGACTTATAAATTTGGGAAGCATTCTGCGTCGTATAACGAGCAGCCGCGCTAAGGGTTGCATTTTTATTTTCGCTCCATCGTCGAGGCTGGCTTTTCTCGGCTCTAAAACGGTTCGAAAACTTGGGAAGCTTTTTTCAGTCGCTTTACCTTTGAGTCTGAGAGTTATCGTTGAGTCAGAAAAGCTCGATTGATTTACTTTCTAGATGAGATGTTTGGCTCGGAGTTCCCACTTCAAAGTGCATTTCGACTATTGATCTGAAGTGACCGGCTCTGCGTCAAACACAGCTTATTATGATTTTCCCATTGAAGGCTAAAAATGCATATTCTTTGAAGAACCGCCGAAGAATTCGAACACCACCCCAAAAAAAGGTAGGAAGTAGGAACTATATAGTACTATCCCTATTATTCTAGTTAAAATAATCCATCCTTCAATTTTTTACACTATTTTTACTATTTTCGCATTTTCCAGTAGCTAAAAAAAGCTGGGATAGGAAGAAGGATCTACTTCTACTACAAATATCGCTATGTTATTCCATATTTACTTATTCTCAATTCCATTTTAGATTTCTTACGATTTTGACAACCTTTCACCATTTTTCACAAGTTAAGAAAGGTTGGAATAGAAACTATCTAGTTTTATTCATCTTCAATTTTATTTTGAATTTCATTCAATTTTTAACACTATTTCCACTAGCTAAGAAAAGCATGAATATAGGAAAGTATGCCTTTCTGCTCTCTTCCACTTTTTAAAACTATTTTCAGCATTTACTACTAGCTAGCTAGGAATAGGAACTATCTATACTACTCACATTACTCCAGTAAATCTTCAAATCCATTTTGAATTTCATACGAATTCTGACACTGTTTGCATTCAGTATTTCTACTCATTCTTTTTGGCTAACTTATCGTACGACCAAAATTAGTCAGAAATTAAAATTTCCCTCACATAAACTTTGCCGGAAAAACTCCTCCTGTAATAATAATAATTGCAGTAGAAAATATCATGTCTTGTGGGATAATTTTTGTGTTCTTTGTAAGAGATGTCGTTAGGTGATCTTGCTCTTTTTTGCATTGTGTAAGGACAGTTTTTCGCTTAAAGGCTCAGTGATATCGATATGTTTATTTAATTTCTATATCTCGTTTGGAATATGAGGAAGTTGTTTATCTGTTGTTTTAGATTCGTAAGAAAGAGAGAGAGAGAGAGAGAGAGAGAGAGAGAGAGAGAGAAATATGGTCGCTAAATTAGCACATTTTCGCAGTTTCACTCCCTAAATTTCCCAAGCATTTCTTTCTTTCCATTCTTTTCACTTTAAGTTTTCTCCTCTTCTCCATCCTTAAAATCACAAAGAACTCAAATTTTGACTCGAAGTAAAGCAGAACAAATGGCCAACTTTAAAATGAAAATTCCCTGACTTATTTAGCAAGTCTCACTTATTAATCAAAGCAGATGTCTCATTCGTTGGTTGGTAAATTTTCTAGACCACCTCAGCTGTTGCTAGCGAATATATGTTAAATTATATATCAAGTATTAGAAGACTTTGTCTTCATAATCAATCTGTCCACACAGAGCTGTTCGGGAAGGATTCTGGCCAGCCACCTGCATGGTCGCCCGGCTTAATTTCCAACCGAGAATGTTTGTTTTACGATTCTCTATACGCTTAGATTTCAAAACAAATAACCTTTTTACGGCTTCCCGGGAGATAGGTGACTTCATAGTGTGATCCACTCCATTTGAAACGCTAGTTTCCTGTCTCTCTAATGGCTCTGATCTTTTCTTACCGACGCTTGATCAATAGTTTGCAAACATTGGAAGTTAGCTTATCATACCGTCGAATAGTTATTCTCCGGGATGAGAGTTGAGTGCCCAAACCATGGACTTCCGATAACCCTTCAACACACTAATAGCTGTTTGCATAGGTTTTCGAAAAGAGGAAAAACATACATAAAAACCTTATAGTTTTTCTTCTTTCTAAATCTTCATCTCTCTCGTACTCTCTCTTTCTTTTCTCTCTTTATTTCGCTATGTTATCTTTTTTCTCTTTTCATTCTATTATTTTAGTATCGATTTTCCATTTAACTTCCATTTTTCGCATGGTGATTCTATTGTATTTACTCATTTTCGCCCCATTTCCTTTCAAAACTCTCTTTATCATTCTCACACGCTTTATCCCCGTTTACACATTCATAAGGTTCAAATTCTGATTTTCCACCGTCAGGACAGCTGAGCTCCAGATCGAGCTCAATTAGACTGTATATGTCATAATCCCTGAGGTCCGGCTAGGACAGAACAATGAGCCGTAGTCCTTGAACTTTGAGGCCTTCAGCTTTTTTAAACAGCCTTGTTTTGCTTTGAGATCCCATCGCTGGCTTCTTGAATAGAAAAACAAACAACTTTGGCCTGTCATTTGCCAGAGCGTCTTTCAATTTTGAACAGACACTACATGTCACAAAGTAAATCATTCAAGCCCAACTTAATCTAAACCATTCCAGATTTCTGTAGATCAATGGTTTATAAAGATTATTCTACACTAATAATGATTAAGATAGGCTTATATCGAGTAAAATCTTCATAGAAAATGGAGTATTTTTTGATTATGTATTATCATTGGTATTAAAGTTAATCAAATAGAATAACTTCCTAGATAACTAATGCAATTTTGTATTAAGTTTTTAAGCGGAATTCTGTAGCAAAATCTTTGTTCTTTGATTTCATTTGTCTTTTTTTATTATATATTTTTAATCGTTTCTTTCTTATAATTGTTTTTTCATTCTAGAACTTTCTCCATTCTTGGTCCTTTTCCTTCTCCTCCTTCTTCTAATTCTTCTTCTTCTCCTTGTTATTGTTCTGGCTCGTTCTTCTTCTTGTTCTTTTTGTTCTTCTTGTTATCGCTCTTGTTCTTGCTCTTCTTCCAGTCTTCTTGTTCTTGTTCTTTTTCTTTTTCACTTCCTTCTTCTTGTCGTTTTCCTTCTCTTTCTTGTTCTTGTTCTTCGTGTTCTTGTTTTTTCTTCTCCTTTTTCTCCTGCTTCTCCTCCTTCCTCTCTAGTTTTTATTTCATTCATTTGAAATACTTCTTTCCAAAAAAACACTTTCCTTTTCTCTTTCTCTTGTCTTATCTCGCAAGTTTTGCATCAGCTATCAAAACTACACTAATCATCATCTCTCTTTCACGAAATTTGAAGCCGTATAATTTATTTATTCCTTGTCGAAACAATCTTTCGAAAAAAGTTAGTTTTCTTTTGTCCTTTATCGTATTTCAAGCTTAATTTACAATTAGTTTACGCCAAATTGAATTTACGAATTTAAACGCCATGAAATTTCCAATGTAAATCTTGAACAGTGAGGAAGTCATTCTATTGATAACCGTGAAATTGGAAGATAAAACACTCCACAACCGAGTCTAAACTAAATGTAAAATCCATATCAGTAAAAAGACTCTTTCTTTTAACACAAAGGAGTCGAAAAAAAGACTTAAAAATAGCTATTCTCTGCTGTAAACTCGAATGGAACCCGTACAAGCAAAATGCTCGCTCGAACAAAACAACGAACAAAGAAGGTTCTCTTTCTCTCTAAACATCACGTCGGCTTTTTTAAATTAACTTTAAGCTTTCATAATAATGATACTTATTGAGAAAGAAACTTCGGTCGATATATTAAGTAAAGGCGACATACTGTGCTAATTTGCCACGAATGTCCTATTGTTTATCGAACAAACAAATGGAAAAAACTTCAACTTGTGTGTGTGTGTTTATAAACCTCTTGGCTTGCTGCGAAGGGATTCCCTAGTTTGCATCGGTTCGTTATTTCAGCGTGCTATCCGTGTACGTAGTCAACCAGGCGACTCACTAACCGAGCGACTTAAACCTCGAGAAATCCTCCGTTGTTTGAACTTCTGTTATTTGTTTGTTTTTTAAAAGTCTAGGTTATTTTTTCGTACCATTTTATTTAAGCCCCGAGGGTGTTAACCAACTAGATTTTCGATAGAGAGTTCTCAGTTACACACTAAGTTGTCTCTTCCTTGGGATTCGTATGGGGGCTCTTGCAGCCCACGTCCGGCTTTTAAGACTTTCCCTCAAAGTAAACATAGGGATTTTTATTATTTGTTTGCGTGTGTTTCTGAACAAAAACCAAGGAAAGAACAAGACGGTAGTTATTTCCTGGGAAGGGTTGCCAGGGAGAGATTCAATCTTTTCCCCATCATGTCGTACCTCCTGCTGATGTTGTTGACATTCCCATTTAAGGAACATAGACTTGGGAACCATCCCTACTGCGCATGCTCCAACCTCAGGGACATTGCATGGTATAAAATAGTTCTTATACTATTAGATCCATCCAACTGACTGTATTCTAAATAGAAAACTTCGTCATTTTTAGAGCAAATTAAGCAGGACGAAGATCCAGGAACAGACAACGTAATCTTGTAAGTAGATGAATTATGAAACAATCACTTGACCACATCTAGAACTCTTTCTCCATTAACAAGGAAAACTAGAGAAATCTCGTCTGAAAGACTGACAAAGACTCTGGTGTATATATCCGTACAATATCATCGTAAGAGCACAACTGAGTACTCTAGACCGTCAACATAGAAAACTAGTTGGTTGTATTTGCATTGTCTAAATCATTACCGGCACGTCGAAGTAGATTTCTGTCCACGCCTTCGAAACTCAATCTCCTAAAATGTGGCTTTTATTTCGCGATAAATAGGGAGCCGTTTTGTACCGTAACGTTTACTAAACGAATTGCTTTAATGTCCTTTATTTATCTTTGCCATTTTTGCACTTAACATCGTATGGGATAGAATAGTCACGCTGTATAATTACGTACCAATACAAACATTTCTTTTTTTCAGTTTCTCTTTTGTTTCTGGCGCGATTATCCATTATTTCATCTTCTCATCGTCTCATTTATTGCTGTCGGTATGAAAGTAAAAGACCAACTTCGCCCGTTACGGAAATGTGTTTTTTGTATCAAATTTTAGTGACCAAATTTCTGATACTATTTTGATATCACGTTTCTTAAATTGGGGTCATGTTACGTTGATGGTTAAAACCACGAAAAACGTCTTGTGGCAAAACCACATTATTTCTTAATGTTTCTTTTTGAACTTGGTAAGGAAGTATTACAGTTTTCTGATATGATTGTGACATTTTTATTGAGGCTTAAATAGTAATTAATGCTATGGTTTTGAAGTCAAACCAATATCAAAAGCTGTTTTATCCTTTTTCGGTCTGTTTTCCTATCAAATTAGAATTGTAGTTTTTTTCGAAAGCACTCGCGAGATTTCTCTTAGATTTTCTTTGGAATATTTGCGAATTTCTGAAAAAAGTCTTCTAAGTTCTGCATAAAAATGGCTGTTTTTTGCTTTCTTTTCTGTTTCCTACTAAATTTTACAAAGTTATTTATTTATTACTATATTCCACGTTTTTTTCTTCTTCCATATTTTGCCGCTCTTAAATTTTTGCAGGAAGAGGTTGCTTACTGTTTTTTCCAACCTTCTGCTCTTTATAAAGTCTTTTATTTTTTCCTCTTTTAATGCAATTTTTTATTTATTTTACACTGATAATCTTTCGCGATGGTTTAGTCCAATCTTATGTTGGTGGAATAGATGACGTTGTGGCCCAATCGCCTAACTGTTCGTTAACGCTATTAGAAGATTGCCCTTATCGTTAAGGTTTAGTCGGAAAAGTCCCTTAATCAACAGAAAAGATCTCCAAACGCCAACCAATAGTAAACTAAATACAGTGTTTAGAATGATGATTCCAAAAACGTGGTTATCAAGATGATTTTACAACTCGTTGGCTGAGATAGATCTTTTAGTCTCATCTCCGATCACGCGCGTCCAAAGCTAGATAACCGGGCATAAGCCGATAACCATCGCAAGCAAAGAGATATTTAAGAATCTTTAATGCCCTTGCTCAGATCGTATTAGTTTTCTTGATTAAAATGAAATCTTTTGCTTATAGTGTTGAATGCCGCGCGGTTTTAGACATTTTTCGATGGAAAAATCACCTGAATTTTACATTAATTCCAATCCGATTATTCCCGGTTTTGTTAGAGCTGTTTGCATTGGTTCTTAAGAACGTTGTCCCTTTTAAGTGAGTTCTATCTCACAGCGGAAGACTTGTCGGGGCGCTGACAGTTGCAAAAAAAACATGAATTTAAATTATTGCAATAGTAGTTCTACGTTCCGGGTTTTCTGAACTCTCTTTGGTTTTCCATCGAGAAAAAAAAAGCAAAAAAACAAAAAAAAAAAACAAAAAAAAAACAAAAAAAAAAAAAACAGACGAATACGCCGAATGCAATAATGGCCGCCACTTCATTGCCATATTTTTTTAGATTCATATTCTAATTAAGCACTACATTAAAATTAAAGATAAGAATGATATCAACAAACTTAGAAAGTTTGAGGTAAAAATATTAATTTCTTGAGAAGTTATGAGAATTTTGAATTGTGAAAAACGCGCGCAAGAAAAACACCAGAATGAGAATAGTCAGTCCTCAGTTGAACACATACAAATCTCTGTATTCTTGATTCCAAATAATTTCACTAGAATTCGATTTATAGCAATAAAGCTTTCCAAAGATACGTATTTCTGCTTGCTCTTTCTGATGGTGGTACTCATTTTTAAAGAATAGTTTTTACTTCTGAAAGTCAATAGGCCATTATTGCATTCGGCGTATATAATAAGCGCTGAAATTTCTACACTGCACTTTTTGAATTTCTATTTTGTCATAGCAAGAAAATAAAGAGAGAGAAAATCATAGAAGAAGTTGTCCATGAAAAAAGAGGTTATCCTACAGGTTTTAGAAAATACATGAAAAGCGACAAAAAGATAATAAAGTTTTAGGAAAAGTTCCAAAGTCGTTTGAAGAAACATCCTTAATTCCGCGAAGTAAACTTATTTTCTATTTAACTTTCTATCTCTACTTATTATAATGTTTTGTTTTAACGATG
>JALHLI010000022.1:1398397-1614155 GCA_023349425.1 Anthopleura sola
GTCAATGGAAACTTTGTCTTTTCTATGAGTTTTCAAATGACCAACAAAAGGTGATAGTTCTTCAGCAAAAACAATAGAAAAACATCTTAAAACTAGTAACCCTATTTATAATCTAAAATTCTTCCTCGTTTTCCACCTGTGAACAGGAAATGTCCTACCCTGAACATTGTCTTTAAACATCCTTAAACACGTGCCTTAAAATGTAGTTAAAAGCTTGTTGAATTGTCCTTTACGTCTAATTTCACTTAATATTTCGGAAATCTAGTCTATAAACTTTCGATAAAACGGTATAGAACATTTTCACTTCGAATATTATGATATAGTAATGTGAAATAATTTCTCAAAATTAAATTGTAAATTTGACTAAGAGTACACTACGAGTTTATGGAAAAGTTGTTTAAAATTGTTGGTGTTTTTTCCCCAACCATTTTAGAGTTATCTTTAACTGGATCGTTAAAAAGTGTGAAGTCTTTATTGTGTAAACGTTGTGTGGGAAAAAGCTCAGCCTTCATAATCCATTCTTTTTAAAAGTTTATTTAAGATTTTCTGGCTCATTAGGCAAATCAATGACGAAGGCTTATTTTTGCATTCTAAAGAAAGAAGACGCAAATAACGGTTCTAAAATGTCATTTGAGTCTCGCCCTTTTTTCTTCAGGCTAAAACAATAATTGATTTGAAGCATGTCTACAATTAATGCCATCAAAATGAAAGCAGTCTTTCAAAATTCTTAAATCTCTAACGAAGGTGTCTTTTTACGACTTTTTTTTTTATTAAAGTTTTGAAAGTTTCACCCCAATTTTATCCTAAGTGTATATTTTACCATAATTTGGAAAGTACTTGCTTTCACAAATATCGTCTGAATTATAACCACTTATTATTTCCTTAAAAAAACATTACTTAATATTTTTTTAAAAAGCATGAGAAGCTTTAGGACTCGTCAAAAAGGTTTAAAAATTCGTTTTCATACAAAGAGGTGTTTCATAAATTGATAAAAAATAAATTAATTTTGATAAGTTTTCCTCGGAAAAAATTCGCAAATCTCAGTCAAATAACCTTTTTAGGCTTGTATATCAATCATGCGTTTTGATTGGAGGATATCAATAGCCCTTCAAATGTCATTAGATAATGTACTTTATATTTGAAATCCATGTTTACAACAGCATTCGGAATTTACAGAAGTTTTTGTAGTTAGAAACAGCGAGTTCGCCTTGAAATATTTTGGTATCAGTTTTTTCCCTTTTTTCGTGAGAGTAGTACAAAACCTCGCCTCTTGAGCTTTGTTTCGCAATTCTATTTGAAAAAACCGTTTTATTTGAGGAAAAACCTGATGTTATCTAGTGTATTAGGCCAAACAAATGGTTATCCTAAGTTTGTGGTTTGGTCAGGGAGTGTTATACATTTCTATATGGTCATGTGGCCTCAGTGTGGTTGTTACACGTCTACCCTCATCTTATCTTTTATAATTTTCCCTACAGTTATACCTCTTACTAAGATGTATAATGATATTTCTAAATTTAGAAATACTGGTTTTTTATTATTATTATTATTTTCTACAAAAATCTGTCTTCTAGAATATTTGAGCTCCTTCTCCTTCTCCTTCTCCTTCTCCTTCTCCTTCTCCTTCTCCTTCTCCTTCTCCTTCTCCTTCTCCTTCTCTCTCTCTCTCTCTCTCTCTCTCTCTATTCTCTCTTTCTCTAGCGACTTAATTTTTTTCATATTTCCTCTAAACTGATAAAAAATCTTTACATATAATAACTAATATGTCAATTCTGACCAATAATATTTTATAACTTTTTCGCCTAGTTTCACGAAAATAACGCTTGAATCACTTTCCATTTACGAAAAATTTTACAAAAAAAAAAAAAACGTATTTAAAAATTTCATAATTTTCGCATAGTCTTCTTCCATACAGTCTACAAGAATGACTGACCATTAACCCAGTTCCTTTGAGCTTACCCAGAAGCTTTTAAGCCCGAACAATGCAAGAATCACAAACCAGTGCAATATGTAAAAGAGACTGAGTGCATTAGAGCTTCGTAGTAAGGTTTAGGAAGTGAAGACCAGAGTTGAGAAGTTGTAACAATTCAAAAAACAATGAATCCTTTCCCGAAACCATCTTACTAACGTTTCCTGCGCTTTGTTTTACCATCAATGACAATGGAATCCTTTTAAATCAAACGGGAAACTGCTAAAGTGAATTATCGGTGTTCTAAAGGCAAATTTCGTATGGAAATTAGATTTTAAGTTAGTATTTTTGAGGCCAAACTTTCAGCTGCAAAATTGTAGAAAACAGACAAAAGATTTTCAAATAAGTTTTGAGTTTGGAATCAAAACAAAAAGAGACTTCAATTAGACATCAAATGAGCATTTCAAGTGTAAAATTCTCAATCCGAACTGAATAAAAAAAATGCGTAAGATTTGCTATAACAGTCCTAAGTACTTCACACAGCAATTTCAAAGCCTTCTTAATTCATACAATCTCGAAATAACTTTGGTTTAATTGCTAGAAAATCGCAAATAAACTCGCTGAAGATGCTAGCGAGCTAGGACGAAGTAACACATTTCCGATCCGTGATCATCGATGTCGTTCACGATGAGTTTTTTCGAATTCAAAAAGATTTTTTTGTGGTTTTATTCTAACTGATGAAATTTTTTCATTTGCGGTTTCATGGTATATTTTTGCCCTAAAATGATTATTTCCATAACACGCTAGATTCGCCAAAGGGCTCGAGAAGATCTCCTGATTGACTAGACTGACTCAGAAAGATAACTCGAAGCGTAGCGATGTGGTGTTAACGTACTCATTGTTATTTTCCTTCATTTTTGCCGCATTTTTCTCGGTGTGAAATCCTTATAGAGTTCATTTGTTTTTGACCAGTGAGCTGGATTAATTCGAAGAACGAAGTATGTGATCTAGTGATTCGATTCCCCGAGAGAGTTAGTCTTAGCCTCTATTGTCTCCCAGCTGTTCGGCTTTGCATTAGCGAACCATCTGCGTGCCTGCAGGCTTAATCATTTAGAAAATTCACATTCGAATTCACAAGGCTCACACTAGGTCATCTTTAGCAACACAATGCCCTATCGCCACGATGGAAGGGGCAATGTGAAGAAAACGGATAAATACGACCATCCTTAAAAGAGGAAACTCCTCTAACCTTGTTTATTAGCACTCTTCTTCATGCCCAGTGCTTTACGCTTTAGACTTAGAAAAGTGAAGTTAAATACGTTGATGGACGTACGTCTTCCAAGAGGCCCACCCACCCACTGATCAGGTTATCAAAGAGACCCTATCTTGATTGACTTGGCTTCATTGTCCACAGATTAACACCCACAGTGTCCCCAACAACATCAACACAGCACGACCTAGAGCATGGAAACCCACAACGTCCAAGGTAGGTGCCTGAAAATTTTACTCTTTAATACTTAACTTTTAATCTAGCGATACTTTCTTCATTCCTCTGCTATTGAGTATGCTTCTGTTGCCGCGTGACAGCATTGGAGGCCAATATCGCGAATTTTAACATAATATTAACTATGTCTAAAATGTCTTAGCGTGTGCACGCCTACAAGGTATACTATACTCGTCAGTTATCCTCTTCTATCTCCGACTCAACTTCATTAAACGTACATATAAGGTCACCAAGGTCGACTCTCAAAGTTCTTGAATGAATTAGACTTTCCAAATGTTATGAATGTCATAGAATTCAATTCAAAGTCCAAAATACGATTTTTAGAGACTAAATCAATGCCTTAGGTGGGTTACTGAGATAAAGAGAAAAGAGGGAAAGCTTGTTTGATTCAAATTTTCTGAATAATAACCATTTTTTTTCCATCGAATTTTTATCATTCTGTTATTAAACAGAATCAAGGTTTCTTAGAGCATGGAAAAGATTATATCTTTTGGTTCGACTCCTGCCTTTATCTTGGCTTTCCCCTAGCGATTTATTTATTTGAACCTCAAGATATTTTTATCAGGTCGAACGATAATATTGAAAGAATTAACCACCTTGGACTCCCAACTGGTGTTTTTGTTCTGTCATTTTAAATATCAACAGCGCATAGCTTTTTAGAAATCAATGCGAAAAAGAAAACGATATATTCATCCCTTTGACTCGAAGGATCTTGGGTTTAAAACCCAGCCGCTCGGAAACTAATTATCAGAATGAGCGTTGCAGAGGTAAAGTTGTGTCAGTAAAATTGCCAAGCATCCGGTCAGAACGAGTTTTAAATCTCACGTATCAGGGATGTTACACGATTCATTCTCTAGTTCCTATATTTCTGTGGCGATTCTTGTGGTAGTTTAACGTTATAGAACTGTTTTCTTGAACTCCAATGCGCCGGCTGTCATGATAAATTATTAACTTTGAAATGGTTTATCTTGAGAAAAACAGTTAGTACATTTTTACACAGATTTTGAGCTCTGTTAGACTTTTGCTTGTTCCTTTGCTATTTCTTCACTTCTTTCTCGCTTTTTCGTTTCGTTTCTTTTCTTTTCTTCCTGTATTAACTGTGCCACTACCAAATGTACCAAAAATTACCATGCATTAGAAAACCAAGTGTAAATTTACAAACCTGTCAAGAATCGCGGAGCCAAAATGAAAGAAAACTGACACGAAAAAACTAAAAAATATAATATATAGTTAATGTAATATTAGAAAACGAAGCGAATGGGAATACAACCTTAGCAAAAAAATTGAAAATATGCGGTGGATTTAAGATTATAAAAGATAACGCTTTTTCAAATAATTGTCGTCATTAAATATTTACTCAAAAGATTATGAATTATTTTAAAATATCTTGTTAAGTTTGTCGATTAATTAGTCCGGCAAAATGTGGGAAGATTGGATAATTTTAGAGAAAGGGAGACACAAAGAGAGAGACAGATATTTTTGTAATATTTTATGAAAATCTGTTGCATAGCTTGGAATTTTTTATCATAAAAACTCAATTTGAAGCCAGAATGACTGGAGTGATTGCTTGGTTCTTGGAAGATGTTTATTCTTTGGTTATTTGAAATTATTAGGTCATGGACTGTCTTGAGGACTTGAAGTGTTTAGTGGACTTGGAAATTAGGGATTTTTTTGCATTTTATGAATTGTTTTATTTGCGTGTATAACATATATAATCCATCATTCTATTTCCTCATTCATCCCTCTAATCCATTCATACATCCTATTTGTTTATTCATTCATTTAATCCATCCCATTTTTCATTCTCAACCAATGCATCCATCAGTTCATCCATCCATCCATCCATCCATTCATTAATTCATTCATTCATCCATCCATCCATTCATTCATTCATTCATCCATCCATTCATTAATTCATTCATCCATCCATTTATTTATGTATTCATTTATTCATCCATTCATTCATCCATCCATCCATCCTTTCATTAATTAATTCAGGCATCCATCCATTTATTCATTTATTCATTTATTCATTTATTCATTCATCCATTCATTCATCCATTCATTCATTCATTCATTCATCCATCCATACTTCCATCCTTTCCTCCATCCATCTATCCCACTCCCTCATCCATCCACGTGCAAACAGACCTCTTTAATTGACTCGACAACACAGACAGACAGACACTACAGTTAAGTCAATCAGTTAATCAATCAATCCAGTCCATTAACCACAAAACAATGAATCAATTAACAACCCCTTTCAAGATAAAACGAACTAACAACAAACACGTACCATCTGATAAATCAATCACAAACTTAACGTGGTGGCAATCTAATAATCACCTATATACCTTGCACAAAAAAACACCACTGATAATTCTCCAATCTGACAATAACTTTTATTCTAACCTATAAATAATTGTTAACCTGGACTAGGAATGATGTGTATAACGTTTGAGATTTTGTTTCGAACTGAAATCACCGTCCAAATGACTTTAACTTGGACATGATGCGGCCAATGTTTTGTCTTTCGCCGATGTCTGTTATTTTAGAATTGCAGTTCTCTGTGATGTCACTTGGCAAAGATAAATCTCTTCCAGATCGATTTTCTATCACCACAGGTTTCGCCTTATTAGACCGTCATAAGAATATTGGGCCTCTAAGCGTTTTTTTTGTTTTGAAGCCAAGCTTTTCAAAATATACCCCATCAGCTGTGCTTTTCCCAGTCGCGTGTTTATTGTCTTTTTGAGAATGTTAAATCGTAAATCAAATTATGCCAGCACCGATGGCTTCGCCAGAGACTAAAGCTAACGTTAGGCATGTGCTTTTGTCGAAAAAAAACCGACAAATATGCGGGGGGAAAGCAAAAAAAAAGAAGAAAAAATGGCGCACTTGAAACTGTGAACTCTGCCATTTCTGATCTTATCCTTATCGTTGTTAAAGATTTTTTTACGGTAAAAAAGTAAAACAAAGCAAAATAATACATTGACATTATTAACACTATTTTCAAATCAAGCTGGTCACACTTGCTTTCAATCCACACACTAGCTTGTAATTTTGAAAAAAGAAATTATCAAGTCTTAAATTATTTTATGATATCTTAGTTCGCTTCTTTAAATTCTCGTTATAATTTACGGCGATGACTCGAGCTGCAATTCACTATGCAAAGTAAAGAAAAGTATTCTGTATTTCTACAAAAAGAGATGTATTGGCTACAATAGGTAAAACATGTTGGTTTAGCCTGGTTTTGGCTTCTAAAAGACTCGTTATAATGTACCGAGATAACTGCTGTAATTCACTATGTAAAGTAAAGAAAAGTATTCTGTATTTCTACAAAAAGAGATGTATTGGCTACAATAGGTAACACATGTTGGTTTAACCTTCTGAATGACTCTCTATAATTCAAGATAAGTTTTTTCACCACAGACTGAAAACAACACTGTTTTTTGAATCGCCAACTCGGCACCTTGAAGCTGCGTAGCCGTGCCTTCATCTAAAACTCATTTTCAGGCTGTCAAAAAAATAATTTATTGCGCTAAGCATTAAAGTGCACTCACTATAGCTCAGATAATGGTTTTGGTCTCAATAGATAGATGAAAGTACTAAGTACAGTGATCAGAAATGAAGAATTTACTACTAATTTCGAGCAACTCTTTTTTTCGCCGTCATTATAATGTAGAAATTGCTTGACAAATCCCCTTTAGGCATGAAGCACTTTCTACATTGTACCGCCTCTCGCCTCCTTACGCAAGAGTTATCCCTCTCACTCGCCTAAGCCCTAATCACATCGTAATTTCTTAATGAGAATTGATATAAAATCTCGAAAATAAATATATTTTCTCTGCAGCAAAAATTCTAGATGAACAATATTTGGTTTTTGCTCGAAGATATTTTGATGTCAGCCATATTTTTGCCTTTCAGAACATGGTATTTTTCGCTGTATATATATACAGACACCCTCTCGGTTATCGTAATGGTAGAAGATGTGTTTTATCTGCTTTAAATGAAGTTTTTACGCTCCTTATTCTTGAGTTAGCTTGTTATGTGTTGAATCTTTATTCAAGGAAACATCTTAGATGAAGCAGTAAACGACCTAGTTATATAAATTAGCGAAAAAGATGTCGCTATTTTCTGTTTATTCTCTCTCTCTCTCTCTCTCTCTCTCTCTCTCTCTCTCTCTCTCTCTCTCTCTCTCTCTCTCTCTCTCTCTCCTCTCTCTCTCTCTCTCTCTCTCTCTCTCTCTCTCTCTCTCTTAGTTTATATCGCTGCAAATATCATTTTATTACAATACGTTTGTTCATTCTCGAATTATTTCTTTTCTCTTTGTATATCAATTTGTGTAGTAAACATACACTAATCCAGCGACGAAACACACATATACACAAACCAACTTCAAGGTTAGCTTGAGTGAAAAGCTAATAAAAAAGTAAAAATAGGTTTGCATGTCATTCCCTCGAAAAAAATATAATTCTTTAGTAATTCTTCTTTTTTACTACAATTTTTGAGTGATTAGTTCCCACCAAGAAGCGTTTTTTCACACTTTTGAACGAACAAATTCTTAGTATTCCTATTCTGTTTAAAATGATATTTCGAATTTATTCAGTCAACATTGCATTTTAAAGCCCAGTTACTTTATCCACCTGCGAAAGCTCTCGCTAAAATTGATAGCTTTAGCTCTTTCAACACAAAGATTGACAAGAATTCAGTATTTGCACTGTTTAACTCTTACGATCTACTTAAGCACTTAATGTATGTACACCGACTGTTCACGGAGTTACATTTGACTTGGAACTTGAAAGGAAGCCCGATTTTTACAAGCATTATCGTTGTGATGAATTTTACTGGTAAGCTTTAAATCAATGTGTACAATTTTAGCGACAAAATTAGAAATAGACCAAATGAGAGGTAAAATTCAATTTTCATCTTGTGTTTTTTTTCCCCATTAGTAGCAGGTTTTAATGTTCGTATTTGCAAATAGAAAATTCTTTTTAAGATTAGCCTATTGTGTGTACTTAATTTAAGTTCAGATTAAGCTCTTACTACTAGATTATATATTAGTATTGAAGAGTGGTGCAGTACAAGAAGGGTTGTAGTACCTACTGCTATGGTCGTTTATAGTGGAGATTTTTGCCGAACATGTTTTTCGTCAAGAAAGTGTCCAGGAGTTTACTCTGGAAGGGAAGAAAAGGTAGGGGGAAATAATGAGTTATGAACTTTAAGAAAGAGAGTGTGGGAAAGAGATAAATTAGAAAAATGATAGTTAATATAAAAGAGAAAGAAAGAAGGAAACTGAAAGAAAAAAAGAAAGAAAGAAAGAAAGAAGCGAAGAAACGAAGAAACTTAGAAACGAAGAAAGACAGAAAAAAAAAAAGAACGCACGAACGAACAAGAAAAGTATAAAAATAAGTAAAATATGAATGAAAAACGAAAATAATATCTACGAGAAAGAAAGAAAGAAAGAAAGAAAGAAAGAAAGAAAGAAAGAAAGAAAGAAAGAAAGAAAGAAAGAAAGAAAGAAAGAAAGAAAGAAAGAAAGAAAGAAAGAAAGAAAGAAAGAAAGAAAGAAAGAAAGAAAGAAAGAAAGAAAAAACTAGCAAATACTAAACTTAAAAAAATATGTAAAAAAGAAGAATGCTTCAAACATGCATTATCTTAATTAATTTCTATTCCTAAAGAAACCAATTTATTTTTTTTCGAGGAAAGTCTTTAAGAAATAAAAACAGGAATCAAACTCGTAAACTCTCTGGGAATTATCGTACTCTAGCCACGTGCAGAGGACATTACTGCTCAGCGAAGCTATAATTTCGTCTCAATATCCTGTATCCGGTGAAAAATTTAATTGATATTTTCAATGTTTTGAGTTTTTAAGTAACCGAAACGTAGTAGAAACCTCACTGTTTCGTTTGATTATACAAACAACGTGATGTTATGATACTTTTGTATCAAACTATTGATTTCTAAGTTTGTTTTCTATTTTCCCCATTGATAAATAAAGTCTGTGTAGATTTAATATTATTTTTCTTTTCTTTGAGATCCGTGTTATTCTTCTTATCAATTCACGTCCAATTTAAGATAATACAACAGAATGGCTTAGAAATTTATTTTTCAGTTGGTTTTAGCTCTTTTTTTGCGGCTATTTTTGACTGACCTGAGGATGTTGTCACGAGATGACAACGAAACGACCGACGTCTTTCTTTCTTTCGTATCCATCTTAGATTTTCGCTTTGCTTATTATTTTCATGTCAATTATTTTTGGTTTCTTCTTCTTCTTCTTCTTCTTCTTCTTCTTCTTCTTCTTCTTCTTCTTCTTCTTCTTCTTCTTCTTCTTCTTCTTCTTCTTCTTCTTCTTCTTCTTCTTCTTCTTCTTCTTCTTCTTCTTCTTCTTCTTCTTCTTCTTCTTTTTCTTCTTCTTTTTCTTCTCTTTCTAATTGTTGTTGCTATAGTTGTTCTTTTTTTTCTTCATCATCATCAACACCATCATCAACATCTTCTCCTTCTAATTATTGTTGTTCTTCTTCAACATATTCATCTTCTTCTTCATCTTCTTTTTCCGTCTGTTTTATTGTTATTTGTATTATTATTATTATTATTATTATTATTGTTGTTGTAGTTTTTGTTTTAATTTAATTTAATCTTTATTTAGTGCTCATTTTATGAAGCTATGATGTCATAAAATTCCAGCAAAAAGTTATGTTTTATCCATGATCTCCACTAGTAAAACTACATATTCAAATATGGCCGTCAATCGTCTGGAATTCTATCAACCAATATTAAGTTTAAAGCTATTTCCCTGAAGTTATGCCAAAAACTAAAATACAATAAGAGATTACTATATATATTTATATTTATATAGTGCTATTCTATTTTCCTCGTGTTGTTTTGCAATCGTGTCATGTTACCAAGTCATTCTACCCAGGATTCATTTCCTTGATTTACAACACTACTCGTGAATCGAAATCTTGTTTTCTCAATTTTTTCCCTCACAACACTCGTTTTTCAGTTCTTTCTTTTTTTTTTCTCGTAAAAAAATAAGCTAGCTTTCTTTTCTTCGCTCATACTCCTCCCTCATAGTTCTCGTAGTAAACTCGATACAGAAATGAGTGGTCGATTATAGGAGGGCTTTAGAGTCCAGCCACTTTTAGCCGTCCAATCTTGCTTTAAAACAATACTTGGTTCGCTTTAATTAGGTGATATTATAGTCTACACCGACCACTTAATACTTTCAGATACAAATGTTGTCGCTTATCAAGGAATTTCTCCCTATACACTTGACCTACTTCGAGCCAACCATGACCAACTTTGCTTTCAGACAAAGAGTGGTCGCTTATCAGAGGTCTTTCTCCTCATACACTTGATTACTTCAAACCGACCATCTTTGCTTTCAGACAAAGAGTGGTCGCTTATCAGAGGTCTTTCTCCTCATACACTTGATTACTTCAAACCGACCATCTTTGCTTTCAGACAAAGAGTGGTCGCTTATCAGAGGTCTTTCTCCTCATACACTTGATTACTTCAAACCGACCATCTTTGCTTTCAGACAAAGAGTGGTCGCTTATCAGAGGTCTTTCTCCTCATACACTTGATTACTTCAAACTGACCATCTTTGCTTTCAGACAAACAGTGGTCGCTTATCAGAGGTCTTTCTCCTCGTACATTTGATTACTTCAAACCGACCATCTTTGCTTTCAGACAAACAGTGGTCGCTTATCAGAGGTCTTTCTCCTCATACACTTGATTACGTCAAACCGACCATCTTTGCTTTCAGACAAACAGTGGTCCCTTATCAGAGGTCTTTCTCCTCGTACATTTGATTACTTCAAACCGACCATCTTTGCTTTCAGACAAACAATGATCGCTTATCAGAGGTCTTTCTCCTCGTACATTTGATTACTTCAAACCGACCATCTTTGCTTTCAGACAAACAGTGGTCGCTTATCAGAGGTCTTTCTCCTCGTACATTTGATTACTTCAAACCGACCATCTTTGCTTTCAGACAAACAGTGGTCGCTTATCAGAGGTCTTTCTCCTCATACACTTGATTACGTCAAACCGACCATCTTTGCTTTCAGACAAACAGTGGTCGCTTATCAGAGGTCTTTCTCCTCACACTTTTTTCTAAACTTTTTTGCTGCTCATTGAACAAAAAACCCAATATTAAACTCAATGTGAACCTTTTTCTGAAAAAAAAAAATTATAGTTTTCTTGCTGAAATTTTTCATCTTTCCATCTTCTAACCTAACAGACTTTACTTAGCAATTTAATAATTACACATTTGAAGCCTCAGAATAAACACAATTCCACTGTTTACCCAATTTCCACTTTTCTATTATCATTGAACAAAACCTTTGTTAATAATAACTTTTTGACTCAAGAACTTGTTTTAACGTTTTCAGTTGCACTTAACAATCACTATGGCAACACTAATTTTCTTCTAAGAAAGTAAATGTAACCTCGAGCACCAAATCTGTGCCTGACAACCCCGACGTTTTGCGGTCGTTTTATGACAAAGAAAACGAAATTTTAATAAACGTAGAATCAACATTGGAGAGGGTCGAACTCTTGATGATCAAGTGATTATTTGGTTTTTATTTTACTCGAAGATTGTAACAATAAAATCATAAAATGGATATGTTTATCTTGTTGCACTTATATCCACTTGGTTTGTTTAACTTCGTTCTATTTTTTTGTGTATACATTGTATTTCATAATTTTTGATGTTTTCTATTCTATCTGATATTTTCGTTAAGGCTTATAATTATAATATTCGTTGTCTATAGATATTCATGTATTTAATTGATCATTTCTGGGTTTAATTTCGAAGAAACTCATCTTACAAAATATCTCGTAAAAGTCTCGTGTTCTCTTTAATTCATTTCGTTCGTGTTTATTTTTTTTCGTTCATTCAGACATTCGTTCGTTCGTTATTCGTTCGTTATTCGTTCATTTGTTCGTTCATTCGTTCGTTCCTTCATTTATTCGTTCATTTATTCAATCATTCATTCATTAATTCAATCATTCATTCGTTCATTCCTTCATTCAATCATTCGTTCATTCATTAATTCAATCATTCATTCGTTTATTCCTTCATTCATTCATTCATTTGTTCATTCATTCATTCGTTTGATCATTCGCTCTTTCATTCGTTCATTCATTCCTTACATTCATTTTTTAATTCATTTCGTTTCTTGTATCTATTGTTCATTTATTCGTTCACTTTTTCATTTCTTAGTTTCTTCTTTTTTCAATTCATTTTCAATATTCAATTTCATCTTACCATTTCATTTTTCTATTAATTTCTAAAATTCGATCCTATAATTATTATCGTTATATTTTCTATCAAATTCAACACTTTTCTCCTCTCTTCCTTATTTTCCTAGTTTTTCTTTTCTCATTCTCGTTCATTTTCTCACTCTTCCTTTTCTCTCCTTGTTCTTTCTTCCCTACAAAAATCGACGCTTAATCCTTTCATCCTCGTTGTCTTTTCTTCCACTCCTTTCTCTTCCATTTGCATACTTTTCTATTGTTCCTCTTTCGTTCTTTTCCCCTCCCAAGTCCATAAAAAGCAACGTATAAATCACTCTCTCGCAATATCAAATTACACCATATACATTAACAATGATTTATTGCCTTCCATTAAAAAAACCTGGCTACACTATTACTATTAGTCTGAATTAAAAATACTCGATCTCGTTCTTTTAATTAGTGAGTGGCTAGAACCATGATGGTGTTCTTAGACTGCACACCTAAACGCGCCGAAGTCCAATATCGAACATTACATTTGGTATAGACTTCACCATAGATCACCATGACTTCGCGGTAAAGGGCTCACAAGACTTGTCATTTGCCATCAAACTGATTCACTTGTCCATGAAGTAGGGAGTTTAGATTGAGACTTAATCCAAATATGAAAATAGGGTGTCTGTTTTCTATTGTGGAGGATAGGAGATCAGTATTCTTTGGTGCCAAAAAGATTAACAAAACAAACAAGAATATAATAAAATCTATTTTTAAATGTAGAAATTGTTGGCGTTGCAGTTAGTCTGTTCTCCCAGAAGTCTGTCTAGTATTTAAGGTTTTAAGAACATTAGGTAATATTGAAGAAGAGAAAAATCAAAAGAATGAACCTTTTTTGTATGAAATTTCTGAACTGCCCATCATCGTCTCTTCTTTTTTTTTCTATTTTTGTCCTGTTTTTTCTTCCTGTTTCCTGTTTCCTTTTATTCGTTCTCCCATTTTTTCCGTCCCTTTTTATTTTGCTCGTTAGTCTCTATTTTTCTTCTCTTTCTTTCTCTCTCTCCCCCTCCTCCCTCTCTCTACTCTCTCTCTCTCTCTCTCTCTCTCTCTCTCTCTCTCTCTCTCATTCTTTTTCTGTCTTTCTTTCTTTCTTCCTTCCTTCCTTCCTTTTTCATTCATCTTTTTCGTTACCTCTTTTTCATTCATACTTTCTTTCTTTCTGTCTGTTCATTTCTTTCCTTTCTTACCTCCTTTTCTTCCTCTCCAGTTTTCTTTTTCCCACTATTTCCCTCTACTTCTCCTTTTATTTCATTATCCTGTTCTTTCCACTTCGGCTAACCTTTTCCAAACCCTTCTAATTGAGAGCCACTTTTCATTTCAATCAAAAACCGAAGAAAAAATTCGAACATCTGACTATAAGCTACGCCTGTTCGCGTCCGTTTTCCTTCAAAGTACATTACGTGTCGTTTAGTTTGGAAGACTGAATTCCAAATATCACTTAGCGTTTTGGTCGGGTCCTTAGACCGAGGTAGTATTAGTTAATAAAAACTTTACACTTGTCGCAAGCATTACAACCGTAATTGAAGTTACATCACGAAAACCTTATTTTCTTACCAGAGGTGTACTTTTCTGGAGCTTTATTTAACTCCTAGATTTCCCTGGCCAAAAAGATACAAAAAAAACCCTCTGGTCTTCCGTTCCCATCTTTTTTTTTTTAATTTTTCATTCATTTTCCACTCTTGGTTCAAAGAAGTCTTGTTTTGTAATTTCTTTGCAATGACTCTATAAAACGTTTTTCCTATTTTTGGGAAAATTCACGAACTTTCGATCGATCGAGGCAGATGCGTTTGAATCTGCAAAAGTTCAACTATGGTGCATATGTTGTCTTTGTTCACATCAGCAGCTCATTTTACTATACTTCATGAAACAGTTATCAAATTCTTCATTCAAACCATCCATTACTAAGAAACAAACTGGAGTACACTAAATTGCCACTTGCAGTATTGAAAAGTCAAGAAAAGAAAGCTCTGTTTTGTATTTTGTTTGTTTTGTTTTGTCTGGCTTGGAAGCAAAGTGTCTCGGCTCTTAGTACCTTTGGGCTCTCGATCGGTATCGGATGTAAGCGAGACGCCAAGCAAAAGTAGTCTGTGTTAGAATTATCATTGAATTTCCTTGCACGATCGAGGAAATGGAACATGAGCAACCCGTTGGAAATTACACCACCTGGCCTCGTGGACTTCAGCATAATCAAATTGTACAAAAACGATCGGGCATTAGTCTTGGGGTCTGTAGTAAAAGTAAAGTCATCGTATATAGAAATCGCCCGTACTCCTGGGGCTGATAGTTAGACACAATTCCTAAATTTAACCACTTTAGTCTCATTCTAAAAAATTACGAATTGATCATTTTTTTAAAATTTCTCGCAGGGCAAAATGTCTTCACGTAAAGGGAGCGCTTGCTGGGATTTTCCCTCGTTCCAAAAGCATTAAACTCACTTTATGTTGTAATTCTTAGGAATTCCCGCCTCTAGAGTCATGATCTGCATAAACTCACTCGCCTAATCACAGAACACATGAATCGTACGAATACATACCCTTAATGGGTTTAGGAAAATCTGCCAATATATTCATTTTTCAATCTGTTAATAAATCCTTTTTATTTCGTATTTGCTTAATGACATGTTTGTTACATTGCAAATAATGAGCACGTATCGTAGATTGGGAACACGATATTGAAATTTGATTGAAAAGAAAAGTAAATATATCCAGAACTACATAACATAAAATACAGTAGCTAGCTAGCTACATGATTTAAGGAATTTATTTTCATGGAATGGTGTGGAAAAAAGTGGTTGAAAATATGGTAAATGTATACATATGTATTGGTATCATGCAGGGATTATGGAGCGATGAGAATTAAGGATTTTCCTGATTGATTTTAAAGTTTTTTTAAACAAGTTATCCTCGTGTACTATGTGATTACATCACCTGTATGAATTCAGAAAGCAGATTCGTAGTTTGAAGATAAGATTCAAGCTCCCTGTGGAGCAAACTCGTACGAGAGAGAGAAAGCTTTTTTGCTTCTAGGTGCAAGGTGTTGACGCCTCCAGGGCGATGCTTCTCAGCAAATCCCATACTCAATTCACCTCAATTCCTCTCTATTTCAATTTAACTTTCAGAATTACCTAGAGATTTTTCGATCTGCAGAAGCTTTTCCTTTCCTGATTTTCTTCTTGATCTTTCTTCTTCTTTTCCTTTATTCCTTGTAAGCTTCTTTTCACATGAGGCTCAAAATGCGAGTGTTTTGAAATGCTTCTTCAAAGCTTCTTAGAAGCTTCGAGCAAATGCCCGCTTCGAGTCAACCTGAAAAAAATATCCCAGCCTTAATCCGTTAAACGCTAAACCTAGTTTTTGAACTGTGTCTTAGTTAAGAAGATTTTCGCAGCCGTTTCTAATTGTTTGATAGAAGATAATAAGTTAGGATTGAGAATTCCCGATTATCTCCGTGCGAAACGTTGGACAGCGATAGATAAAGACGAGCTAATGGCCGTGCTAGGAGACTGCAATAAGCCTACAGTTAAAGATTTACTCATTGACAGATAAGTTTACAAAGCTCAGACTGTCGATGTACTTTCCTTGGTGAAAAGAGATTCGCTTGGGCAGCGTATATGTTATCGCAGGGAGTAGTCAAAGGAGATAAGATAGAAATCGGCTCAGAACCCATTAACCTACTATGGCAACACAACAGTCGACGGCGTACGATGGTTTGCTATTATTACAGACGCCCGAAAATGCTTGTAAAGGGACATTTGATTCCCTGGTTCTTGAATATATGATTTATGACGAACCCATTTCTTCTTAATGGAAAACATTGCTTCGAATATGTCTTTGAGTTGTGGCGCTAAAATCACAAAACACCTTGAGGACGAAGTCCTTCAAAAACTAACCTCCAAAAGAATATTTTTTTCCTGTAGAAGGAATGAATGACGCGATATTTTCTTTCTTTTGAGACTGATTTGGCTGTCATTTTGTTGAAGGATTATAATTGAAAAGGGAAAAGAAGCTTGATTTTTCGTGCCCAACCCATTTGGGGGTTTCCTGAACAAGCCAATTTGAAGTTATTTATTTAAGACGGCTCGGAAGCTATCGAACCACCCCTTTTCAGCAACACGCTAGATGTGCGAATGGGGCGATAGCAATATCAAAAACCACGATAAATACATACAATCATTTAAAGGAGTTCGATAGCTTTCGTAACAGAGAAGAATTTCTCTCGATGAACGAGAAAACTTGGAAATCGATATCAGAAGTGGAGAATGTTAATTTTACTATTGGAATTTCGTGTTGGAACTCGATATTTTTTTAATGTAGATATTGAGATTTGAGAATGGTAGCTCTAAAATAAGCCAGACCTTTTGTGAATAGAACCCTGGTGTCGTGTGTTGAAAATGTACATCACGTGAAGAACAAAGAATGTAATAAAGTTTGGGGATGTTGTAAGAACAACAGAATAGTCGTAATGACTGTGTGGACAGAAAGAAAGACATCGGGGAATTCACCAAGTAATGGCAGGTCTATATGATTGTTGATTAAGGATCGTTCTCTTTACATAATTCTCAATTTATCACACGACGGAAAGGCCGTTCGTGAAATAGAAAAATAGCTCAAACTACATGGATTGTAATTGATCTTCCGTTAGTAAAATAAAGATAAAGGTAGTATGTGGACAAACACAATTAAAACTCCCCCAGGCGGGGACCTCGAATTGAATGCATTTGCCCGCCCAAATCGATCACTTCGCATGACACCAACAACATCGGTCATTTAGCCATCAGAGGATCCTATCCTACGAACCAGTATAGACACTCCTGGCGAGTTCTTGATCGTCGAACATCCAATCCCACAATCACAAACTCGTGGTCTATCACAAATATGAGAGAAACCAACCTATCCAGGCGTGAAAGCAATGAAGGTAGGCAACTGAAGACTTAAAAGTTAGCGCGCGAAAATGCTGTGTTGAATTCAAAGACAACTCTGACGGGAGTCACTCTAAGTTGTACATTCTTATTGTCTCCCATTATTGTCTTGCTGATATAACCGGTGATTCGCTAAGTGCAAGCAAGTCTTGGATTTCCGAATCCTCTTTGAGTTCGCTTCTTGGTGCTTTGTGCTTGATGGATGTCTACCTTGACAAGCCTGCGAGCGTCCCATTTCGGCTTCAGGGTATTTTGTCGCGGATAGGTTTCTGTGTAGCTTTTCGTCCATGTCAGTTTCTTTATTCCATAAACTATGCCGAAGCTTCTAAGACTTTGAAAAGCTGGAGGGGGGATTCTCGTTAGCGGAGTTTCGGGTTTCATACCGAAGTCAATACATACTTAAGATCCATTTGACTAAAAGGGAGAAACTTGCAAACGCGACAAAAAGGAAAACACACACTTTGTTTTGGCAGTTGGAGGAAAATCCTTAATGGAAAATGCGTAAGTCGCTATTGACAAGTACTTTAAACCAAATTCTAAACGCTTTTCACAAAGACTTCAAGAAACCGTAGAGAAAAACCATTAAAAAGTACTCTTTGCTGCAAAAATCGTTCTCCTGAAATTGTACGTTCTGTTTCGTTCATGACGCGAAATCTGCCGTAAATAGAAAAATATCTGAAAAGGAGCAAGTGGACTAAATCTCTACTATTCAATGGCTTTGGTAGAATGGATTTTTTAAAAAGCGTGCCAAGCTGTTGAAAATTAATTTTGCTCGGTCAAACAATGTAACTGATAACCCTGCTTTCAGAAAAGTACGGTGTTCGAGGTGTTGGAAGCGATATTGGTCGCTCGTCCATCAACAACGAATTTTTCACAGCACCTCAGCTGGGCCATTTTCCATACACCAATATCTGTTGGAAAATCTTTTTTTCTCATTCGGTAACAATCAGGGTGAAAATCTTTCTCTTTTTTTCTTCCTCGGAATGGATTGTCAATCACCACCTGATTTGTATTTGACGTGTGTATCTCAATGTTCTACGCCCACTGCAACAATACAACAACAAACGAGCCAGATAGAGCGTCCATGATCAATATCTCAATAAATCTACCTTGAAATAATCAATTTTAGGCTTAATTTTTCGTTTCCTTTGCTCTTCCACAGCAAATATCTCTATTTTTTTTTTTTTGCTCTTCCGAGTTTTCGTAGGCAATTTGTTGAGGTTGAGATTCCTCGATCGCTAATCTTCACTTCTTGAAAGGAAAGTGTTTAAAAAGAAGGAGGCACCAGAGATGTTCTTAATATCATCCGTAAAACTGAAATAAACCCGTCAAGATAACTGTGTATATTGTTGCACAACGACTTCTCTCTCATTCTCGATATAGGCAATAAGTAAATACCCAACTGGGAAGTCTATCTAGTAATGTCCGCGAATTAGGAAGGCTTTACCTAAGCTCCCTTATCGCATGGGTTCCTTACGACCCAACTTCTATGTTGACTTGATTGTCATTCCTACAAGAGACATGTCTTCGACAACACTTTTCTTAGATATTGGTCTAGATATCTACACTTGCGTATGAGTTGTAATACTTGATTTCAACGTCTTATTTTCTGCGATAAATATTGTAAGACCATAGTGCCTGACAGCTAACGTTTTGGTCAAAGAACATGCTATCTTATTGAAGAACGAGAAATACCATCTACTCCACCCCATGTCGTTAGAATTACGATTATTCGATACAGAATATCAGGGTTGGCAAAATAAAACCAATTGTTTTGGAGTTTTTTGCATTCAAAAGGGCAAGAATAAAGACCGAGCAAGACTTGTATTATGTAAAAAAGTAGAAAATGTCTCTAGTGTTTTGCGTTAAAACAACATGAAAACCAATAAACGACACGACTTCACTAACGTCTTCACCCCATTTTACTAGGCAAGCCTGCCTTCTGCTAGATTCAAAGTGGTTGGACAAAGATTTTCATTTCATTGTAATAGTTGTAATTCGAAGATGTTTGTGTGAGTGCGTGAAGACAACACTTGCCAAGCTGTACAGTTCCTTGAGGAACACAAAACACTCCACCTATCATTATCTTTCTTTCTTTTTCAACGAGAAAATTCTTTGTTCACTGGTGTACTTGGTGACAATTTGCTAATCCTAAATTACTCCACCTGTTTGTTCCAACGCTTTTTCCTCCCTAGTACAAAAACCTCAATATCTTCTTAAACGTCTTCACAAAATGCTAGAGACCATTCTGCGGTCAACGAAAAAATAAGAGCTTTTTAACGATAGCTGGTTGTTTCTAGAGCAACTTGCTTTTCATCTCGTACGACTCTCATCAATCAAGAGTTGTTAATTATAAGAAAAATCTTAGATTTGTGAAGAATGGGTTGCAGATTACAGATGGTGGCTAAAAGGGCTGGCTTTTTGTACATCTAGCCACCACAAAATAAAGAATTGTTATCTCTGCGATCCTATTTATTTTCTAACCATCAAATAGAGCACGCAGCACTTACTTTTCCTCATGAAAGAAGTCGATTTTTATGACATTTGAACCCGATTTTTTGTTCCACTTTGGCGATTCAATTCTTTCGTTTATCTGGATTAGTTTGTTTTGTTTCCTATTCCTTTCCAAAGAGATGATGGGATTCTCCTATAAAGAGTTTATGGAGTGTGGGAATTCATTCAAAAAGCATTATAATGTTAAAATACTTTCTAAATACTTTGAAACTCAAAAGTAATCTTGCTTACTTTCGGTTTTCAGTTCGTTCCTTTTCAATCTCTCTTATTGCCTGTTACTCTAGTGATCTTTGACAAAAACAATACCTTACATATTGCTTTTTTAGCTCACAATCTATATAAGTTTCTCTTGGTAGCTAAAACTATTCGATTTAAGGAAAACGAGTTTCAAAATTTTTGTGCTAAAATTTTTACTAGAGTGAAAGTGTTTAGGTCAGAGCCTTGCAGTTTGTGAGAGCAACGAAATGAACCAAAAGACCACCTCACGAGAAGTTTGAAAATCAAACCCCAAAAAACCGCTTCAACGACGAAGTATTCACTAATATTACTTCCCTGATTGGTTGTCTGGTCGTATAACAACCACTTGTATTTGACAGTCACTTTGTCATGTTTTGAAGGAGATTTGCCTTTTGTCAAGAAGAATTCAAACGTGGCCAAAAGCATCGGTGAAGTGTCAGCCAGGCCGAACAGCTAAAACTTCCTCTTTCCTCCCATTTTCATACCATAAAAAATTATTTCAGACTTTGCAAGGAAGTCTTTTCGTACTCTGGAAATTTTAACAGATGAAGTCTGATTCCCTGGAGAGTTTATCATGGTTATAGAACAGCGAAAAGACTTACTTCATTGGACGCATGGTACGTACTGTAAGTAACGACAAATAGATGGCTGATAACCGGTACGCCGTTGAATCAATACAAAACAACGAGTTCTTAAAATTTACTTGACTAATTGTTCTAGTTAATGTGCAAACATGGAATATTTGTTTTGCCAAAAGGACCTTTCTACGCTGTCATAAAATAATATGCTTTTAGAGCGATTTCTAATGCGGATGCCAGACAAGGATTCACTCTCGCTAGAGGACGAAACTAAAAACCTGCAGGGAATATTGGTGTATTTATTTTGACAGTGATAACGAAAACACTTTCAGTCAATGATTTTTATGGCCTTCAAACACAAGCCTCTGAACCTTTTATTGTTTTAAATAAATCTTCATAACATTAGCAATTTAAAGATTTCTCAAAAAAACGTCGAAAATCACGTTTCCATTTTCTTCCTCGTAGTAGTCTCGCCCCAGTCACCATTGTAGGTGAAATTGTATCTAGAAAAACAGTCTTAACTGCTTAGGGACGTAAAACTCTTAAAAGACGTTCTTATCTGGCTTAGAGAACACAGCAGAAAAGTCTAGCTCAAAGCAAAAGCTTCTTAAGTTGTTTGCCCAAATTTCGACAACCATCTGTCAGGAGTTGGGGAGTCATACCAAAGGTTATGTTCGTGCCAGAGCTTAAAGTCTAGCTCAATTCCATTACCTTCTCGCTGGTTCGTCTTTGGGTGGGTATGGGCAGTCGTAAAAAACGAAAAAAATTATTTGAAGTTAAGAATGTATTACCAAAAATAGGGCAGGATTTGGGGAATAATTATGCCTGCAATTTGTACGTTGAGGCCAAAAAATTGTGATGATAGTTTATCGTTCTAAGAAAATTGAATTTCAACGAAATTTGTGATTTTCGCCTAGAAAAAAATATCAGTATACGTAATTATTTGCTTAGAATTCTTAGAATTTGAATTTTCTTCTATTTTTGTTTTCAATTTAGTTTTATGAGGGCTATACGAACTTCCTTCTTGTAATCTCTAGGCTTTTTTCTTCTATTGTTTTCTCTTTTCGTACCATTTTTGTGTACCCAAAATTCGTAAGTTTATAATTATTGCATCTGCGCATAATCGCCTGAGGGATCCAAAAAGAATCACCGTAAAATTACTTTTTTTTTCAATTTTATTTCTACTTTCCTTTCGACTTGCAATTCTAGGTTCAAAATTCTGTGTTCTCAAAACTAAAAAAAAAAAAAAAAAGAAAATTCTACGTTGGATTTGTTTTTTACTTTTAAATCTCATGCACTTGAAATGAATATTCGTAGAACCATTAAAGACAGGTGCCAAGCCATTGTTAAAGCAAAGCAAAACATGCTAAAAACTAACAATATCCAAAAAGCAAAAGCCCCAAAATACGAATAGCTATAAATCTTTCAGTATAATGTGTAGCAGGCGGCCATTTTCGTCTTTGAGTTTTTTCGGTCTATTTGTTTGGATCACACAGAACATCTCTTTCATGACCATTAATGTCATACAGTAGAAAACTTCCCTGATAACAGCACGCATTCTAATAAGTCTTATTTCGAAGAATTGTTTATCTTATCTCACATAGTTTGTGCATTTAGATATCTAGGTGCGAGCCACACTAAAACGTAAAAATAATCTGTGTTTTTGTATTCTATTTTCTATGTTATAAATTCACATTCTTTTTTGCCTGTTTTGAGAGAAATCTGTCGACATGGCGATGTTGTTAAGACTAAGAGTGTTTAAATAAAAAACAAGGTATAGTAGTTCATGAAATGTCATCCGACATATTTCATTTTCATTTGACAGCAAAGCTAGTCTATGGAGTGTTGTGAACGTTCGCGTTTGACAGTGATAGTTAGTACAATAATATCGATTTTTTTTTTTCATCAGTTTAAAAATTCAATCATAAATTTTTACCTATTTCAATTTCATTATCATATAAGTATTTGATTTCAGTTTATGTTATAATATTCCTTAGAAATCAAACTAATGGCAGATTTAGCAAATTGCAACTAGAAATGAATAGTTTCTGCTATGTTTCGTAAAATATTTTAAGGGAAAAGTGCGATCTTTTTTGATGCAAATATACGTCAAATTTGAAATTCAAACAAATTTTGATTTTAAAAAACTACTTTTGTTTTATAAGGATACAATGCCTATTATTACTAAATTATGAGCCCATACAGAGATAAAATCCTTGATAAACATCGTGAAGTAATGTTGGCAAGATTTAACGATATGTCTGAAGAAACCTCGTTTGTCCGTTGACGACCTGCGTTTTTTGTTTAAGATATATCTATTCAAATTTCATTGTGATAATAATAAGAAACGTGGCCACACGGAGAGCATCAACAAAACATAAAAACATCGAATGTAAATGATTTGAAAACGAACTTCTACGAACTGTTAACGAAGCTAAAATATGCAGGGGTTTTTTAAAAAAAAAAGATTTTAAGAGTATTTTTATAGTTTTTATAGTGTCAATTTTTTTTTTAATTACGTGTTGCGAGCTCTCTCGAGAAATAACAATAAAAAGGTTGAAAGGCTAACCTAGTAATTTTACAGTTATTGCTTATTCAAAAGGAAAAAATCATTTCATTTTATCAGTTTGAAAATTCACTACGATTTATTGCAGTTGTATTTACAAGGAACTGAAATTGACCCCCTCGCTACTTCATTTATTGAGCATCGCTATTCCAGCGAATTTATTCAATAAAGTGAATAAAAAGGTGACAGTTTAACGGTTCTTTTCGGTGTCGTGATAGAATAGTTAGCAGTCGATGTCATTCTAAAGGTGGACAGTAGAGGCGGAGTAGCTACTGGTGGTTTTGGCAAATAACACCAGAAATATTGGAATGTCTATAATTTATCACCACGTTAAGAAAACGTGGTCTGAAATAGAACTTTTTTGCTGGTTATTGAACAACGGATTTGATGGGTTTTTTTTTATAAACAACAGGATTAAAATACGACTAAAATTATTTAAAAAAGGTAACAACAATTAGGGAAATAAAGGCAATTTTAACCTTATGATAACGATTATTTTTGAATTTTGGAACATCGTATGTATCTTTTCTCGGGAAATTCTTTCACCTCTTTGGGAAAACTTTTCAATGTATAATTAAATTCGAATTGTACTTCCTCTTTCTGGTGTTTTTTAATTTAGAAATTTCTTATTAAATGTCGTTTCCTGCTTGTGTTCGTCTCGAACTAGTAATCCCTCAATTCAATAATAAAGAAATATTTTCTTTTTGCGTTTTTGATGAGCAGCTGATTCGGTTTCAAGGCTAATGCTGACCAACTGAAATCTTTTCTATTCCTATCCTTAATTAGCTGTAATTCTGACAAAATCTTTGGTTTGGAAATAAGTGTTTTTATGAGAAAAACCAAAGGGGGAAAGGAAGGAAAACGAAAGAAAGAGACTCGAAAACGTTTTCCGAAATTTCTTCTGTGTCAGTTGCCTTCCGCTTTGACTTCATCTGACTCAGAACTTGATAAAAGAATCATTGTCCCAAAATCTTGAAAGAAGTCATTGAGGTCCTCGAAAACTCGTTAGTGTGGGTATACATCGATTGTGAATTTAGTGCTTCGAGTTCAAAAGGTCCACAGCAGTCGGCTCCTGGTATGATTGAATTTCAAGAGGGTATTTGTGTTGATAGTTTTGAATTACTTTCATTTGGTGAACTTTTCTTAATTGGTTGTCGTGAAAAGAATAATCTTACGATTGGTAATAATAATGGTCATAATAATTATAAGACTGCTACTGCTACTGCTACTGCTACTGCTACTGCTACTGCTACTGCTACTGCTACTGCTACTGCTACTGCTACTGCTACTGCTACTGCTACTGCTACTGCTACTGCTACTGCTACTGCTACTGCTACTGCTACTGCTACTGCTACTGCTACTGCTACTGCTACTGCTACTGCTACTGCTACTGCTACTGCTACTGCTACTGCTACTATTCAAAATTATAATCGTAGCAAGATAAAAAACAACATTAATAACGACAATTATAATAACAATAGTAAAAACAACAATACTAACGATGATGATAATAATTATAATCATAATGATAAAGATAATATTGATGTCTTTTTATTTGTTAAGAATGATGATTGTGATGATAAAGTTTCGAAATTGAAAACAAAATATGCCAAACAATTAATAGTAAATCTCTCAAACTTTTCAGACTCTCACATCAATCAGATTGTAGTAACTACTGTTTCAAAGAAATAATTTGGTTGAAAGGTTTTAACAATCATTTCACGAAAATTTAAGAAAGATTTGCTTATCTTTTTTCCTGTGTTCATAACGTCTGTTTGACCGATAAAATACATGTTCTATCGTATATTTTTTATTAGTGTCTCTCTCTCATTCCCAAAAATTATGGCCGCTTCAAATCATATGAGAAATTATGGGACATTCCTGATATTTTCTTCAAGTTGTCTATCATAATTTCTTATACTTTTGATATACTTGCATATATTTTTGAAGCAGCCATATTTTTTGAATTTTTGAATGGCTGTTGTTACTGCTTAAGTTTACAATTTTTCACAATATATACGTATATTTGTGTGCATGTGCGTACAAATGAGAGAATACGGTTTAATACGATTATTGCAAAAAATTCGTTAGTAAGTTACTCTTGAATGCTTCATGATTGAGATCTTTGCATGTTTGCAATCGATTTGTTCCATTCCTTGTTTACTGTTGAGTACCAACAATAATGGATATATACTTTGAAATTTGAAAAAGAAAGAAAGAAAAAAATATCTATATATCTCTGGATGTGTCTATTCTGACGGTAAAGTGCTCAATACATTGAAATGTAGAGCGTTATAATCTATATATGGGATATCATTCCTGATATTTTTAGAAAGCCCTAATGACAGGCAACCCGAAAAAAATATCAGCGATGATATCCCATAATTTCTGATACACTTTTGAAATACTTCTGTATACTGACTTGAAACGGCCATAATTTTTGCAAAAGGCTATATATATACACACTCAAGAAAATTATATATATATATATATGTAAAAAATTGCTATTCATGCTCATCTATCGTAGTTAGTATTAACAAGCCGCTGGCTGTTTTATAACTTTAATATTCATGGCTTCAAAATCAAACTGCCCGAGCAACAACGAAGGCATCTAGCTTGCTTCCTCAAGGCCATGTTTCTAATTGGTGACTGATTAGTGAGTTTGTTTTGCGAATATTTCCCCTGACATCGCGTCAACCAGGTGCCATTCATCTCATCTTCGATCAAAACTTTTTGTAAGCAAAACATCTGCTTGTGCTAAATAATAAATGGCTCTCTTTCCTCGACCATCTATTTTGACTTCGATTTTATTCTTCTTATTTTTCTGCGTATTTTTAGGATTGAATCTATTTTTCTGAACGTACAACTAAGTCTACACAAAAAAAAATGACACTATAATTTGCCATTATTTTTCGACTATCAATAACAAACGATGCCACGGCTAGAATTACAATTTAAAAGAACTACAATCTAAATTTATCCATCAATTGAAAACCTTGCATTTTCATAATTTATTTTATCACAAAACACTGGTATACGGAGTGACAACATTTTCTAATATATATTTTTAGATTTTATTGAAAAAGTAAATAACTGATCCAAAGGTAGTAAAAACATCTAAAAGATAAAAATATCATGAAATGATGTTGCCTTTTCTTATGAAAGGAATACTCGTTGATTTTTAGTCAAAATAAAAGGCGTATTTTCATAGCCATTTCATTGTCGACAGAAGGTTATGGAAGACATTGCTGGTGTTGTGGGTAGTTGTTTTGAATTGTTATCTGTGTTGAAACTTAAAGTTCTCCCTCTACAGCTATATACCAAGCCAAATACACTCAAGTTTGAAGACTATTTAGATTTCTAGGGCCTTGTTATTGTATTATATTGATAGGTAGTCGTGTATTTTTGAGCTGTCTTCTTTCGTATCTTTATGACCTCTTCAGAAATTGTCACCACTAAAGCCTCTAGGGTCAGGCAGTCAGCGCTGTCTGTTCTATTAATGTTTTGTAATCATAGTTTCATTCCTAATCTGAACTTGCATGACTTCAATTCAACGTCTTAGGTAGCAGTGTGATTCTATATGGCCAAATTAGTACCTGAGTAGGACTTCAGCTCCGAAATGTTAGCTAAAAGAGAGAGTTATAGCCACATTAAGGAGTCTGGGTCCTAGCATTTCGCTAATGAGATCATCACATCTTTCAAAAGTGTCACTGCCAATTATTAAGGAAATTAGCTTGGCTCTGCGTACAATGGACTCTCGCCTTGCCCTAGACGATCAATAGATACGACTTGACAACTTTCAATAGTTTTTTAAAACCAAGACTTCAGGAGAGATAACAAAGGGCTTTCTTTCTTTTGTGTGGCTCATAAATGTTTTGAATACTTTCTTTGTTTAACTATTGAATAGGACTAGAATTTAGGTAAATATTTTCCATGCCTATTTGTGTCAATAGAGAAGACGTTTTTCACGTTCTCCGTTCGGGAACAACTCTTCAAGGTTAAAATATCATTGGCAAAGCCTCGCATTAACAATCCCACACTAACTAATCCGTTTAGATATCAGTGATGGATTGGGCGGAGTCGTTAACAAGGACATATAGAATTTCATTTGTAGGTTGGCGTTGTATATTCGCCTAATTAGGAATCTGTATTCTTGCGTTAAGCTTGAGTTGAACTGCGAATTGACAGGACGGACGGGTTTAGTCTGCTCTGTCTTATTTGTGCTATATTGGTAAAACAAAACTTAGATTTGCTGAGGTTCTGAGAGTATGACATGAGTGAGAACGACATCGAAGCAGCTTGACACGTTGCCAATAAAAACCCCCGAGGCTTCGAAAAGCTTGCGCGAGGAGAGAATATAGAATATTCTGCTTGTCTATCTCCCCGGTAGCGTCAACATCAAGCAAGGAGCCTATTATTCCTTATAATATGTAGTTAAGAGAAGATCCTTTACTCGCCACGTGGAAAAGCAAGAAACAATTCTCGAATAATTGACTGTCATTGTCCAACGAATGATCTTGATGGTATTCTTTTACATGCTGACAGCCTTCAGTCTCATCTAGTCTCGCACGGGTTCATCGCGCGCTCAGGCGATCAGAATCAAATGTATGATCGAATGGCCTCGAGATTCGTGCTTGCGGTCTTGTGTAGCACCCAGAGTGTGTCCAACTGGGGAAAGAAAGACTTCGGAAACTCGAGAGACCGAACAGAGATTTCGATTCTCTGTGCCCCCTTCCCACCTGCGCTTATCAAAGTTTCTAATCTTCAAATCTAAAGAGCTTGACACTTGCTGAAAGGTGGTCATCCAATGACAATCGTCTAATTTCACATCAGGCGCCAATTTGTGAAATTTTCGGTTTACCACCCAGCCAATAAACACTCGCTCATTGACAGGGTTTGTCACGTGATGTCACCTTTCAGCCAACCGTCATGATGAATGGTCCCCATGAGAGATCGGAATTTTGAAGTATTCGTTTCATCAGCTGGTGTACACGCTTTGGTTGTAATCCTTGACTGGAGATAACGCACAGCATATAGCTATTATTGCGGGCCGTAGGATGAGTGATCAGACAGCGAAAAGTACGTGAACTGGGGTAAACTCTCCTGAGCTGATGAGGTCGCTCAAATAAAATTCAGTATTGAAAGGCAGCGTGGTTAAAATTGGTGCGACCACTGCGGGCATTTCCTGTCACGCTCCAATCGAAGTCTTACTAGTGTTATTCCTGTGTTCTCTTTGCAGAGAAACGTCGAGTGTCAATGTGTGTTGGATGCGGCTCCCAGATTCACGACCAGTATATCCTGCGTGTTGCTCCAGATTTAGAGTGGCATGCTAGCTGTCTCAAGTGTGCTGACTGCCATACGTACCTAGACGAAACGTGTACTTGCTTTGTGCGAGATGGCAAAACCTATTGCAAACGAGATTATGTTCGGTGAGTGAGGTTAAAGCGAGGGAATTTGCGAGTGTCCCTTGCTGGTAGCGGGATTCGGGACTCAGTGGACGCCAATTCTTTGTTCAATAGTCATATTCCTCTAATAATAATCATAATTGAGGAGTTCAAACGTGTTTGTAGTTACGAATACTCTGGAGTCCAAAATATTGTTGAACTGACAGCACAACAATACAACTGAAGCAAAGCTATCTTGACTCATGCACTTCTGCCAAACTACGGGCATTTTGTAGCCTGTTGACTGCATTTAAAAAAAGATTACACCCTTCACACTAGATTTAAATGTACCTAATGACAACCATCTTCACACCAAGAATCAAAAGTTTGGACTTTCAGAAATTGTATTTCACACGTAAAATTTGCTCGACTCCGCCTACGGCTTATTGTGGCTCGCCGAGGCGGGAAAGTTTCTCGTATTTTGAAGCAGGAGACGAGGAATACATTTTATTTTCGCGGTTTTTGATCTGCTCTTTGGAATCGCAAGCTGTGATCGCGTAAGTGTTTGGTTAGTGCGTAGAACGAGAGTTCTTCTACGGCTGCGTTCAATGCGTAAATTGAATTAGATCTTATGGTTTTGGGTCAGCAACTCCGAGAGTAGGAAATAGATATATTTGCTAAAGTTGTTCTCCAAATCAACCTATTTACTTTCCTTAAACCTCAACATTCTCCCACAGGTTGTTTGGAACCAAGTGTGCGAAGTGCTTGCAGAACTTCAGCAAAAATGATTTTGTGATGCGAGCGAGGAATAAAATATACCACATTGATTGTTTTCGATGTGTGGCATGTAGTCGACAACTCGTGCCGGGAGATGAATTCGCTCTACGGGAAGACGGGCTCTTTTGCAAAGAGGACCATGAAATTGTGGAAAAGGCAACAGCAACGGCTCAAGCAACTCACGCTCGGAATAACAATAACCAACGTAACTCGCAGTCGGGGGGTAAGTTGTTTAGGTAGTGCTATGCGGTAGGTCTCTTGTTCTTACTTGGTTATCGAGCCGTAATCAAATTGGGGTGCGATAACACTATTAGGAACTTGCATTCACCATACAGATCAAATATACACTTTTTGAGTGAGATTTTAAAATCCAATCAAGTCCTTCAAGAGGAATTATCGGCGGTTCCAATTTGCTCCCTCTTGAGCAATTTACGGACGATTCAGCTGAACGTGATCTCTCTCAGATTATTCACTGCTGTATGCGTTCAATCGTTTCTGAAGGAGCTATTTCAGCTCACTGATCAAACCCCAAGCAAGCCCTTCAAATCAGTAAGGATCATAGATGTTGGTTTATTTATTGCTCTCAATGGGCTTCAACACTCGTAAGTGTCTGTGACACGAAATAGCGTATATTCTTCAAGCCCGGAAAATATAAACTATATACCAAGCTCTGGGCTTGATGTAGACAAGCGAAGCCGATCGCTATTGTGGGCTAAAAAGGTTATTATAGGAGAAAATTGTCGCTGAAGATTTTGATACAACACACATCCGGCCCCATAAAGCCTTATTATACCAATGTGACTGTTGACTCGTCACATCGTCTGTGCTTAGAAATGAGTAATCGCTTCTTACAACATATTGATAAAAATGTTTACTTCTTAAGATCGAAGTAAGGAGGGAGCCTCGAGCATGTTGAAAATCGAGCGAATATTTTTAACAAGGACAAAAAGTGAATCATTGATCTGTGCGCGTAGATTTGACAACAGTAATTTTATATTTTCTGGCATTCATATCTTTTTTTCTTTATCTTTTTAAGGTCAGACAACCCCAACTCAGACCGAAGGATCCACAAAACGAAAACCAGATCGCCCTACACGGGTACGAACGGTACTAAATGAAAAACAATTACATACATTACGAACTTGCTACAACGCTAATCCACGGCCTGACGCAATGATGAAGGAACAACTAGTAGAAATGACGGGACTCAGTCCTCGTGTTATTCGAGTTTGGTTCCAAAACAAGCGATGCAAAGACAAAAAGAAAGCTACTTTTATCCTAAAATCGCAAAATGCAAATCAACAAAGCGTTGGATCTGAAGACCTTCAGGTAAGACGAACGCTAAACCCCACGACCTTCAAACGCCAATACAACGAATTCGTTCATCTGTAATTTATCAAACCCAAGCTGTTTTCAATCACAATTTTATCAAAGCTACTTCAAAGTTATCGCTGGGGTCTCCCAACTTAAGCTGACTTTAGTCCTTATGATCTACATCTATAATTCCCTAAGGACTTTGGCGTTGTTGTAGCGCTAATTAGCAGTATTTAGAGGCAAAGTGTTAATTTGGTTGAGCAGTTCTTTTGGGTGGAAATTTCAGCTATGAGCTTCGATTAGCTTCCTTTGCAGAGGTCATAGTGGTGACCGCTTTTTTATCGTCCTTTCCGGTCTAAATGCTTAGACCAAGGACAGATATAAATAACTTGGGGGAACTTAGGATACTAAGAAAAGATTGTTTTTACGCAACTGATCGTGTCATAATGTTGGAAATTAGAAATCAATGGTCGCCCATGGCCATTCCTGACCTTCGTGTCAGTGTTCTCTAATCAATGAATCGCTAAAACTAGTTGTACAATATATTTTTTTATATTCGTTATTCAAAAGAGCTGGGCGCTTGAGCTTCATCTTCTCGCATTGTTATTACCTGTTGAACACGTTTTAAGGGTCAATCGTGGGTTAGCCCTTGCATAGCGCTGGTGGATTTTTCAGATTATTTTGATGTAACGATGAATTATGAGCTTTGTTCCTTTGGTTTTGCACCCTGCTGGGACTTCCTATGGTTGTTTTCGTATTACCCCCTTGTCGCCATTGACACCCCGCTAATTTATTAATCATCAATTCAACGTTGTTAAAACTACTTCTTCTGTATCTCTTACACAGACTCCCAACAGTATGTCACCTCCGCAATCCATGACAGCGCTTTCGGGCGTCCCATACGGACCTAATTCTGGTTCAATTCGACCTGATGTAAATATGACTGATATATCGAGTTACCAACCATGGAAGGCTTTGAATGAATTTGCAATGCATAACGACATGGATCAGGGTGCATTTCAACAATTGGTAAGATGGCCAATATTTTCTTTAACTATGGTTATTGCGCTACCTTGCCTAGGGCTGAAGTGGCGTTGCGCTTTGATTTTGGGATATTCCTTCCATTTAGTACTTTCCGATCATTACCTATCCTCTTATCCTTCATTAACCTTCCTCGTACAATGGCATGATCGATTCTTATTCAAAAATGGCTCTTTTGGTACATTTTTGTACACGATGTTCACGAGTCGTAAAATCCTTTCAAGGATGAGATATCTCAAATTAAATCGAATATACAATATCTCTCAAAGACGTCTGTCAAATTCTGCTCTCATAACCTTGACTTATTACCATCGCCTTTAATATTCTTATTTCTAGACATATTTTTCTTGGCCGGTCACTTATTTTCTTTTTCATTCAAGCAAATTTTTTCAACAAAAATAAAAATTGTAAATAATTTTTTTGTAAGAAAAGAGAGAAAGTAAGAAAGAAAGATGTTCGCAATGTCTGGGCAAGCTAACCCACGTAGGCAAAGTCTCCAAGTTGGAGATTTTTATAGATATTCTGCTTTCACGATTTTTTTAATCTTCGTTCTCCTTCGAGCGATATTGTAAATAGGCCTTAAGTCTGATTCCATAAAACCAACTTTCTGTCTTATGCAAGTGATAGTAACGTCAGAATTTTTTTTTTTCTTTTTTTCATTTCTCACCTCTTGAAAAATTGGCCAAAATAAATGGAGTTTTGATCGCAGTATTTTGAAGATGGAAATTTAGTAAGGCTAATTGATTATAAAGTCATACGCGTGAAAGTGACCTTTTATCAGAGACCTAGGAAATCGAACCACAACCAAGTTCATAGTTTCACACCTTTTGACAAATTTCAATCGCTTTACAATTGCTCGTGTCTGGTTGTTGTTTGTCCTTGGTGGATGTGTATCGTTTACTGGTCAAATAATTTCCTTTGGTCTGAACATACAATGATTCAGAGCTCGTTTCTCACGGAAAACTGATTAAAGATGCATCCCAAAGTACGCTCTTCAGTGTGAGCCTAATTCGGTTTAGCGGGCTGTCGAGGGGTTCTCCTCAAAATGAAAACCATGAGTGTCATAAAATCTTGTCATATTGGACCCGAGTGAATAAGTTCTACCAGTTTTTCTAAAGAACTCGCAAACACACTAAGACTTGCACAAAGGCGCCTCTGTCTGATATGCTACGCGTTGTTTGCCGTGCTATGTTCAAACTAAGTCCTCTCTTTTGATCCTCGTCTTCATTGTTGGCACAGCTAAATCAATTTACGCTGAAAGAATTAAGTTCTCAACCTTGATTCTTGTCCGTGGTCTGTTTGTTTTAAACTCTGTTTCTGCATATAAAAGTTGGCTGGCGAATTCAATCGAACATGGAATGATTTTCAAACCGATACACTTCGATGGACCAAGTTTGGGTCTATTGTTTATAATCACTTCAAAATCACCCATGTTGGCTCAGAGAAGGGAACTCATGGTTATTGTTCGAGATGTTTGGCCCTCGTTGACCTAAACTTAAAAGATTCAAACCAGAATTCTGTGTTTGGCCTGAAATTCTCTTGAAAGAGTTTGAGCGTGTGTCCCTTTTATCTTGCAACAAAAAGAACGATTCGACCTCAGCATGTGGCTCAAGACCAAAGAATAGCCATCAAGAAACAATAGGCTGCCTGCGTTCAAAGTTTGCATAGCAAGATACAAGCCTTCGCAGCCAAGCGTTTAGCAGTTTTCTAGCACATCATAAACTAAGTCTACAATTCACTTTCCTTCATGAAAACATCCAGACAAACAGGTCTGTTCATTTGCGGCCAATTCGATCTTGTAACATAGTTCATTAGCTAACAGAATCGTTTTGTTTTACTCTGAGATTCGCGATCTAAAGTGATAAGATAGCGATGTATGTTTTTAGAATTGCGAAGATTATGCCAAACCCCTCTCGAAGCCATCCAGATCTTTGTCGCCTATGTTTATTTCTATTTCTTCCTCAAAATGATAAACTTTCGCCCCCTTAATTAACATTAAACCCTCGTCTTTCCTTTTCCTAATATTAATAAAAATATACCAAGAACAAGTAAACTTGGAATAAAATATTTTCGTTCTCAATTTCAATTTTTTTCGCATAACGAGCCAAATTGCTCTGTTTTTCTGGTGATTACCTTGGCCATGTTTTTCTTTGTTAATTGAAATGTCTGGGCTCGTGCACGGAAGGTCGAATCATTAGAATCTTTAAAGCCTTGGGGATCGGAAAAGAGTGATTTTCCCTATTGATTTCTTATTGTTTTGTATTCTAGGTTCATTTTTCCGAGCAAGCACAAGGAGGGATGCCTCATCAACCAGATGGAATCACATCTTCCGTGGGAAATTAATCTGTGAAATTCACGTCATCATTCAAGTCCATTTTAAATATTTTACACCAGAAAACATCTTTCTTTCGAGTTCTTTCTCTTCGTTCCACGGCGGTAACTGATTTGAGAGAGAAAAAACTTAAGACAATATACAAAGTTACGAAATATGAATTCGCAAAAGATGGCTGTAACTAAGCTCATCTTGAACACAGCAACAGCAATGTATTGATTAGTATATATATAATATTTTATTGTTCAAAGATTGAAAACCAAGGCAAAACAAAAATTCCATATCGAGTTGTAAATATATATCTTTCAAATATCTCTATTCGCACCTTGCTTGCCTATTGTCAAGATACGTCCACAATGTGCACGAACTTTCTATTAAAGTGGCTCCTACGACATGGATTATACATTTGATTCGAGACAATTTTCCCTTCCTTCTTATTAATATTTATTATTATTCTGATCCGTGTTTTGGTTTGCCCTTAAGGTATTCGGCGAAGCTGGAAAAAAAGTTCTTAGAAAATGATATAGATTAAGGTTATTTCATGTAATGGTTATGGACCAAAGCCACTTATATAAACTGTTCATATACATACATACTGAGTGAGAGAAAGAGAACAAAGCCTGATATAGCTATATCACTAATTTATTCCTCCAATATCATAACATCCCATATAAGATTGATCTAAGTGGATCGAGCTCACATTCTGCTCAACAATATTGCCATATTTACATATACAAAATGATGATCTGCTCTTATTTCCGAGATATGCCTTTAAGGTTATTTTTCCCTTTTTTTCCCTTTTATATTATGATTATTTTCTTTGTTTACTGTTTGAAGAACAAACATCACATCTCGGCCCATGGGCTATATATTGGTGTCTGTCTGTGTATTTAATCGTTATTTTTGGCCCCCAGTCAAATATCCAATTTACACAACTTGCACAGTGTCCCCAGGCAATCATTGATTACTGGGAACAGAATCCTAAGAATTTTCTTTGTAGTGGCTCCTTCGCTAAAATCATTATCCTTGACTCATTAGACTATTGTTTGGCCTACGATTTGGCTTGTAAAGAAAGATGATGCTTCCAACGCAATCCATCACATGTCCTCCGTGGCTACGCCAAAGGTTTCTGCGACTGTTCGGTGCCACAAGGACAATACTTGTCACCTGTAGAAGACTTCAGTTTCCGTAAAGTGACAGATCAAACTCCGCCCTGTATTCGCTCAGTACTGTCATTCTTGGATTTCGTTTTGTAGGAGATTCAGACGATAATCATTATCAATGAATTACTGTCTTCTGACAGCTCGTTTCGCAGACATTCAAATAGTATTAGCCCAAGCAAGACCTACAACTTCAAAATAATATCTTATCTCATTACACCGCAACATCTTCGATAGTTGAGGCGGGAGTTTTTCGTTAGTGATCACATACGATATCTCTTGTTTTGGATAATATTCTTCACATTCATTTATTTACGAAAAAATGATGAAGGAAGTCGGTTAAAATTAAGATATTTTAGGATTGGTATCGCGTCAATGGGTTTTCGATAGGTGCAGGTGCTTGTTGAGCTAATAGTTGAAAGGCAATCTTGACGAGTGGAATGCAGGGAAGTGATTTGATTCGAGACCTGTCCAACAAACCTGAAAGCCTGTCACCCAATATTTCAAAATTTAGACATTTAGTATTCTTTTCTTGCGCCAAAATCTTAGTTTTTATTGACAACAAGTCTTGGACATCACACCATTGCTTTCATAGCTAATCTTTTTCGTGTCAACTCAGTCCACTGTCAATGAACTTGTTTTGTTTTAACCCAATCATCCGCACGGTTTACAAGCACATATATTGGTGTACCCAAGAATTTCCAGATGGCGAGCCTTTTGTCAATGTTATATATTCCGGTCTATATATATACATATATGCTTTCGTAGTTTGAGATTCTTTTGTCTTCTCAAAATAGTAACTATAGGGCTTTGCCTTGCGAAACAGTTTTACTTGAGTCTTTGCCACCTGAAAAATTGATGAGACCAAACATATATAGGACAACGTTTATTGAAAGACCAAATGCAATTGATAAAGTTCGGTTAAGGGATATGAATGAATGCGTGGTCGTTAAAATGCTCAAACAACGCCATGTCCTTAAACTATTTTGGGCGTCCATCTGCCAGTCGAAATGCCAATGACTGAACAGTCTAGCTTTTGAAAAAATTGATGTGAAATTTGAAAATGCCCTAAAATGAAAAATCCCTGCTTCATGGGATGCTGAGAAAGCTACCAAAATGTCACACTTTTCCCCCCAAAAAAAATCATCGAAGATGAAAAATATGCTTCAGGTGAGAATGACCTCGAGCGTGCACTGATTTCTGCTCCACGATTTGAATAATGCAAATCATGCTTTCAATAAACCACTTGAGAACGACATGCTTTGAAAATCATATGAGCGGTCGAGCAGAAGTATTCTTTGTACTGGTGAGTGGACCTTCGATCAAAATCAGCGCTTGCATTTGTTTGAAATTTCAGTTGAAATTTTTTTTACTTTCTCACATTTTCACTTTTTGATTTCATGACAAGTGAACTTTTCCTAAAATGACAACACCTTATTGTTCCCTAATTTCTAATAAACTATTTCAAAAAAAGATTTTAAAATTTTTCCCCGTCAGTTATAATATCCAATGTAAAGTATAAACAAAGAGAAATGTTAAAAAATATTTTTTTAAATTTCTATTCAAATTTCAAAAAATTATAATTATATATATATAGAGAGAGAGAGATAACACGCTAAAAAAGTTTTCACTCTCTTTTTACAAATCATGTTATTCAGTCATTTTATCTAAATTGTTATTATCCAATAATAATGAATTAATTTTTGGGCATTTTTCTTTTTTCTGCTAGTAAATCCTATAAACCTGCAGACTTTTTCCTTTCCATAAAGAATTTGAATTCCAATTCATACATAAAACATTTTTAAGTGAGCATCTATTTATACATTTGGCCTTATTATTTTTGTTTTACTAAAAACAGCCCTAATTTTCTGCTGACTCACAAATATTCTAGTCCCCCAAAAGTTTCATTTCTTGTCCTTGTAAAGATTTCTCTATTGATATTTTAGCATTTTCTAAAAGGCCTTTCCATCTCATATTATGACTATACGATCATTTACGACAGTGTCACTCTTCAGAAACTTCACTTTCACATATCTGTCGACTTCGGTCTTTTGCTTTGTAAGCATTAAAAGATAAATAGGTCGAAAAATCGCTCACATGTTTGTTCCGACAATGTCAAGTTGGGGCAATGTTTGCATGGCCTAAACTCGTTGCTGCCAACAAAATCAAGCAAGAAATTGCAGGTATTGAGGATGTAGTTAATGCTGTTTGTTTTTCTTATGCACATATTGTTTTTCCTCTTGTTAAAACCTCGTAGATGCCTTCTAGTTGCACCTATACCACTCATGTGACGTGTCTTCCATACTTTCCTTCCCTGATCCACGTTCCTGTAGACTGATAATTAAGATCGTGTCATTTTTATTACAAACGAGACGAAACCAAATTAAAACTTGTTTTATTTTAACGTGGAGACACACAATAGTAGATACAGATTAATTTTTTATCTCTTGTTCTTGTGGTTAGGGAACAATAGCCATCAGAGTCACGAATGAATTTAGAAATCATTGGTGGGCTTCAATACTCATTTTTGGTCAGTGTACCATGTTATATTTTTTAGCATATAAACATTTTGAATTTGATATTTCGTACCAAAATTCTAAAGTGAACTGAACCTCAGCTAGTTGTTGCTAAGTAAGAGAATACTCGATTTTATTTGGTAGCCAAGACCGATTCTTCAAAGACTTTTGCAAGCCCTAAAGCTTTCCAAGTTCAGAGCCCTAGGAACTAATTCCGTATCTCATCTCAAGCCCTGCTTTGAGATACTTCAAACAGTCGTTTCCAGATTACAATAAAATATTGACTTAGAACTGTATTATAATAAGTTTTAAGCCAAGATCTACCTATTTACTTCCAAATTGCCCAGGCTTTTAGTCAGCGTTCAAAGATGTCCAATGCTTGAACACGTTTTGCTGTTTGACAAGGGAAATCACTGTCAACATTTTTACCCGCTTAAAGATAAAAAAAGAATCATATTTGGACATCACATTAATATCACACGTCTTTCAGACTTACAGCTAATACTATTTACTTCCCAAAAGACCGTTAATTCCTCAAGAAAGATTACGATGAATTCGAAGTACAGTTCCGGTTTTCAAACCTCCAGAAGTGAAAAGAAACCTGAAGTTGGCAGATTTGATTGGTAACAATTTCACGGTCAAAAACCTCAAAATATTTCACAAAACAATGGTCAAAACCCGAGATAAATGTCAAGTTTGACTGGTTTTGTCTTTATTTATTGTCCAATTATCTTTTCCTACAAAACAGACTTTTTCCTGTATGTCTCAAAGCCGAAGGCATCCCAAAATCTAAAGGTGTCAATCTATTTTTCAAAGTGTTGCCAACGTCGCCTTAGAGCCGTTCGACACATCAGCTTGTAATAATCTCCTCATCAAATCAATCCGACTAATTCTTGACGACAATTCACGTTAAAACTTGAAAAATTCGACATGTGAAGCCAGCAGGCAATTAATATATATGCTGCTAATAAAATTCTCGCAAATTTAATAGTCAAATCCCAACAATATTTGTACATGGATTCATTTTTGTCTTCGCGGAAGGTCACCGAGCAACAACAATGCCTCTTGGAAATTTTAAAATACAATGCTCTACACTCGCTTGGGATTCAGTCTAATTTGTAGACAAAAACTTAGAATTAAGAATCAAAGTTCACTAAAAACTGAAAATTTGATTATAAACACCGCTCTTTACAAGTAAAAACGTGTTTTCAAAAGGATATATTTGACATAATTTAGGATATCATGGTGATATGCCGTTTGTTCAAAGTCGGGCTTTCAAACCTGCTATTTCGTGATCTTTTCCTATAACACGTCTTTGTATTGATAAAATAAATGTAGCTCATCTTTAAAACATAAATTTTAAAGGAATATCTTGTGTAACTAATATTCTTTGGTAAACAATATCAACAAGGTGAGCAGATAGTTGTTTGGGCTGAATATTGAGCACTTTTGTTTGGAAATTGGGAATTCTATATCTAGTGATAAGAATTTCAGAAAAAGATAAAAAAGCACATTATCAGTTCTCTTTTTAATTTACTCACTTATCTTCGTTTTCTTCGTTTTATTTTATTATTGTTTAATTACATGTCTTTTTTTATTTCATAAACAAGCGAAAAATATACCAATTGAAATGCCATTGTTATAAACATTCAGAAAATTAATGAAACGTTTCATCATTATTTTGCAGTTGGATACTCTGTTGTATCAGATTCATCGCCAAAGAAACGGGCTATTTATTGTTATTGTGGTTTGAGAAGTTAGAATTTCTTAATCAACCGTTTGGCAAGGCTTGACCTGCGTAGGAAAAGTTCGTATTATCGTCTTATGCACGCGACATTTATTACGCTTATCTGGACGGGAATGTGTCTTTTCATCACCGATGAAGAAGACGATTAGATATGACTTAATAAACATAAGATGATACGGAATGGGATTTTATTTTCAATTACTAAAACGTTAAACTAGAAAAGACTGTTTCCAGGATTCTTGTATTCTGTATTCTTAAATTGGTGAATGATGTTTTAGTTTTGAAGATAGTATTTGATAGAGAAACACATGGAACAAATTTTCAAGGTGTTTTATAAGGTATATATATATTATTAGATTAAACCTTTCATCACACACTGTTGGATGCCGTACAGTTTTTTCCCACATCTGGAACAATTGCACAGAATACAAGCTATAACTTTCTCCTACAATTATTTTTAGCGTAAGAAACATGAAGACAGCTTGAAAAATACTTATCGAAGCCCCAAACTACTAGTGTTTCTTCATGTCAAACCTTCAGTGCTTTAGATTTGGAAGATAAGATTGGCACGAACTAGGCAATGTGCAAGGGAGAAGCCAGGCTATTTTCGGTGCAAGATCACAATTGAATATTAAATAAACGAAGGCTGTCAGCAAGTTTAAGATGGAAATCATTTATCTGGCTATCTAAACTTTGGGTTGACATTTGATTTTGATGGTCGAGGAGATTGCGAAAGGGCGCGAGGAACAGAACCAATGCCACCCAAGACGCAATTGTTCGGTCACTAAGAAGGAATTTTCAAAGAATGCGAAGCAATTGTCTGTGAATAGCTCAGGAACTGATAGCATATGTGCCTTCCTTACAAAAACATTCCTAATTTTCAAAGTCGAGGCTTTAGCTCACGTTTTATTTGCATTGTAAACACGACTGTCGGGGTAGGGCATTGGGTTTCTCTTTCTGTTTGCATATTCCCTTTTGTCTTCGTGGGAAAGTTCAGAAAACTCAAACGATACGTTTATTTTCAGCTTAGGATTGCTTGGTGGGAACGTAAATAACTGGAATATTCATTCCTTGGATAGTTGTAGTATAAAATATCAAAGAAAACGGAAAAAGCCGTAAAACTTTCAGAAATTTCCAATTACTTCCCTAAAGGGCACCACGCCATTGCGGAACTATTTCATCGTCTGGTCATATGGTAACAGGAATCTTCCTAAATCTTTTTTTTTTTTTTTAGTAATCGCCTTGTTCAAATAAAAATACTGCCTTGTATATCAGGAAATCCGAGAAAAAATTGAATCCAAAACTTCTAAATGTCTGGCTGGAAAAGTTTCTGAGTTCGACATGCTTCGGTATCCATGAGTCGGACGTCGCAAAGGCCGCCACTCACGATGAACCTTGACTCAAAACGTCCCACGGCTCTTAACTAGCCGTCTTTTGTTCTTCATTTATTGAGCAAATGTTTAAATGTTTTCTCATGATCATAACCACTTGCTTCTATTGTATTCACAAGAAATGCCGTAGTGTGCGAAAGTTTATGAGCAAATATTCTCAGAGAAGATAGGAAGACGTAATGGTATTAAAATGTATTGTATGTGGACAACTTAATCTCAGCGTAAACAAATGGAATGCTCGCAGTTTACCGCAATGAAGTGTGGACAGTTTAGAACTTATTAGAATCGTCCGCTTCTACTGTTCGAGCTGTTCAACCCTGCTAATTTTCATCGTCTAAAATTTCATACAACTCATTTCGTTCTTGTCGTCGTGCTCCTGGAATTTTTGCGTTGCCATGGTAGCAGACTAAGTTTAACAACAATGGCTTAGCGGCCGCGTCTCATTCTCCAGCATGACAGATGAAAGTTATAAAATTAGTCGTTTATTTTGGGCCGTTTATTTATCACTTTAATCCACATATCCATTCCTGAAATTGTTCTCACTTCATCAATTTTTATTTTTCCTGTTGCCTTAAATACTTTTTAATACCTTTGACAAACAATCATTTTTTAATCGTCATTGCGAAAAAAAATTCACACGATTTTATTGCCTTGGTACATAGTGTTGATTTTTAAGTGGTTTATGCGTTAGGATGACATTTATCTCTTGGAACTTTACTACTAAAGCAGCACTGAACACAAAACTTTTTGTGCTAATTTTTGGGGGAAAAAACAAGCACAAAATAATCAAAGTCGTGTATTTCCTATCAGACAAAAAATCTACCTCCTAGAGCTGAACATTGACTTGGCATTTTGAGACCATTAGTCTCCCCCGCAGCCGTTTTTAGGGTCGTCATGCACGCAACGGCAGCGGGGAAAACTATATCCTAATCCTTTCAAAGTGATGCTTGGGGGATCGATATGTTCCCAGCCTTCGAAAGCCTGTTCCTACAGCGTAAAACTCCCTTAGGCCGGACTGTTCATTGTTTTACTGGGAAGGGAGGTCCATTGGAATTGGGGGGGGGGGGGGTTCATTTTAAAAATCAAGCTCAACAGAGGACCACACAAAAAAAATCGAGTCGCACAGCACTTTTACAATAGACGGCAGAATGGAAAACAAGCGGGGAGGGGCCGTTTTTTATGCAACAACGGAGAGGGAGAGGCAGAGGCAGATGATTTTAAATCGACTTTTGCGAGGATGAAGGCTTTGTGTATAAACAATGGCTAACAAACCTGTGGTCTGAAATTCCATCCAGATACAATAAAATTTAGAAGTTAAAAAAACTGCGGGAATCGAATTAACAAGCAACTATGACGCAGGCCATGTTTTTCCTGGTGTAGCAAGCTGATATGTGAAAAACACTTGCGACATAACTGGCGTTCCGACAAAACTCCACCTTCTTGTAACAACAGTCAGTTCACCATGACATGAATAAGAGAACTAACTCTTAGACCTGCATGAGTTTAAAATCATTTTACTAAATTACTATCTTGCTTATTTTTTTAACTTTTGTAATACCTTTTTCTTCGAATCAAAAAAAGCTCAGAAAATCAATCAAATAAAGCCGCTAGAAGTGTTTTGGATCGCGCATTCTTTCTTTTTTCTGCTAATCCTGCAGCATTAATTATACCGCGTTCCATGCAAAAATTCATCAGTCCTCTTCAGTGACAATTTTTTTCTTGCGCACGCCAAAAAAGTTATGGATAAATTAAATCAAATTTATACAGGAATTGAGCATTTTCCACCCAGTGCGGCTATGCTAAATCCCAGGGTAATACACATCAATCTGTTTATTAATTACCTGGGATGATTTTTAAGTGGTTTTTACACGATTCCTAGCGTTTTAAGGGTAAAGGTAAAGGCCTTATTTAACGTCAGTGTTCCTTCAGCTAGTCAGTTGGCCTATCAGGAGCTGACGGTGCGCACTTTACCCCCTATCTCCATCAGTGCTCTGTTTTAAGCGTACTCACTGAAGCTATACCAATTAGAGAGAATTGAACCGAGATCATACTGATGGACCTCTTAATTGCTAAGCAGGCAGCGCACTTGACAACTTGAGCTTTAGCCACACTTGCTCCTATTGCTGGTTTTCAATCATTTCCAAGAGAATAAAATAATAACAGTTGATGTTGATTGATCTAACAGAAGAGACTGTAATGACCAAGATGGCGGTAGTAAAAATCAGTAATATTACTTGAAGTTCATGCACTTTTACACTGCTCTTGCAAGTAAGATTTTTCCTTCGTTTTTCCATGAATAACCAATGAACCTATACTATGATCACCACCGTTAACCCACCAACCAACCAACCAACCAACCAACCAAACCACCCACCCACCCACCCACCCACCCACCAACCAACCAACCTACCGACCCACCAACCCACCGACCCACCAACCCACCAACCCACCGACCCACCAACCCACCGACCCACCGACCCACCGACCCACCAACCCACCGACCCACCAACCCACCGACCCACCAACCCACCAACCCACCAACCCACCAACCCACCATCCCACCAACCCACTAACCGCACCAACCCACTAACCCACCAACCCGCTAACCCACCAACCAATTGCAACCAACAAACCAACATACCAACCCACCAACCAACCCACCAACCCACCAACCCACCAACCCACCAACCCACCAACCAACCCACCAACCCACCAACCCACCAACCCACTAACCAACCCACCAACCAACCAAACCCACCAACCAACCCACCAACCGACCCACCAACCAACCCACCAACCAGCCAATTGCAACCAACCAACTAAACAAGCTGTGGGGGAGGAGACGAGTGGCATTTTCCCACGTGGAAATCTCCCATTAATCAAGTGGGCCACTATGCAGGCAAGTCGTTGGAAATGATACCTTTAGGCTAGATGGGTTTCCTGTGGTGAGATATGATAACGAGGCTGTTTCCAAGGAGAAGCAAGATGGCGGGCTTTGAAGAGCAGTTTGAACAACACATACTCCAAAATACACCCAAAAAACTACTATGAACCAGCTAAATATACTAACAGACGTCAAGATTACCGAAAACTAAGGTTACTAAAGTCATCTGCGGTTTCAAAACTCAAGAATTTGTGGTTTATTCGCACAAAAATGTCCCAACAAGAAGGTCAAAGTAGAAGACGACGTTCACCTCGGGTTTCGTCTTCAAGTTCAAGATCAAACGAAAGCATTCACAGCCCAAAATTAAATGAAAATCATAGCAATAAAGCTTCTACAAAAGATGGTGGTGGTTCGGGAAGGAAAGGGAATTTTTCAAAGGTAAGTTTTGAGGGTTCTTGAAAGTCGTTATTTTGTAAACACTTGTAAACACAAACACTTGGCGAAAAAAGTAATCTTAAGAATCTTATTAAAAATTAAAATAAGAAATAGTTTCGTGAATGCATATCTGTATCCAACTAAATCTTAGTTTTACTGGATAAATCTTTCAAGTTAACAAAGCAAAATATATTTATTAAAATGCTGATCAAAATGTTGTTTGTTTTCGATATATTTTTGTATATAAAATGACGTAATGTTGTTTATGCTAAGTTTAAAGCTGATTTAAAGTTCATCTTTTTTCAAGTTTTTATAGATAATTTTTCCAGCCTAAATACTTATTACCATAGCAATTAGTGTACAAATTTTCTTTGATGAAATTAGATATATTTTTAATTTCTTTCTTTATGAAATAACAGTTATAAATTTTGCTTTCTGATTGGTCAGGGGCCCATGCATTATGAGATCTATCACACAGCACAGTTATGCATGCTGTCTATTTTGTCATTCATATCCAAAAGAGGGGATGCTTTGATTTTTGAGCCTGTGCTTTATCAGGGTTTTTATTAAGGGTTGGAGATCGGTGAATGCTCTGGTAATTGAGCAAAAAAATTTCATTTGCCTCAGATGTACATGTAATTTAGAAAACTCTCCAGCTAGTTCATTATCTTCTATTATTTCAAAATTTAATGAAAACCCTGTGTGCACAGTTATAATATAAAAGCACTTGGGGATTGGTAGAACACTTGAGAAGTGTAGAGAAGCATATGTCTTGCTTCTAACTTAGGTTTATAAAGTAGATTTCAAGTATGCAAAGTTATGGCACACAACAAATTTAGGGCACAAGCACAGACATAACACAGGTTTTCGAGTGTTTGAATCATACATGGCACAGCACTGACACAATCACAGCAAGAGGCCATAAGTTTTTCATAGTCATGCGAAAACGGCTCTATGAGGAAATCGAGGAGGTGTACTTGCCTCTCACCTCTGGGGTCTTAAGCTACAGTAGATTCCTGGACTCAGTGTCACAATTACTATATGGATAGAGTTATAAAGAAATAATTATAATATTAACTAAAATTATTTTGATGCAACTGTACAGAAAGGGGTCCATCGTACGAACAGTCATGATCAAGTCAGGAAACTGGTAGAGAAGGAGGGGAGGACGGCAAGAAATCTGGTGACCTGGTCTGTCCCAGTGAATAATGAACACAATGAAGGTGAGTATTATCTGGTGTTATTGTCTTTTTCTCTTTTATCTCCCATCAATATACTTTAGAGGAAAAAATATTGCATTGGGACCCCATATTGTAGTTGCTCTATGCAGTTGAACCTCTATACAACAGGACATGCATGAAAAACATCTGCGCATGCTCTAAGTCCGCATGCAAATCAGTCAAAAGCGTCTTCGTGCTATTGTAGAAATATGCAAATTTGACTTTCATTCACACTTGCCTGAAGAATAGTCTTTACAAAATGCCAAAACTTAGAGTCAGTTCTTGAAACTTAAGGCTAATTCTTTCATATTGTCTTTATCAATACAGTATCTTGGTCTCACAAAAGTATATACCCACAAACTTTTTTGTATACCTGGAGAAAACAAGCATTTATTTTCTTACTAAAGCTCTTGTAAATTCTTGGAAAGCATGCTGAAAGGCACGCATGCGCAAATATTTTTCTCTAGTGTCCTGTACATGTACCTTGTAGAGAGGTGGCCATTGTGGAGAGGTTTCAACTACAGTATATAGAACTCTCACACTAAATTCCAACTAAGTGTTAAAACAATGAAAAACATTAACATCAAAAACAACATTTTAATCCTCAAGACCTCAAGAGAAGGGAATCTGTTTTGACTCCCAGACTAGGAATTAGTACAAGACAGTGATTGGGTCACATAAAAAAATATGTTTTGTTCCTCCCCGTCTCCTGGGTTTATGGACAAAATTTGTAAGTACCATTTCAGGGCTAAAAATAATGGCTATCCAGTGGCTAGACATGATGACTTGTTCATCAGACTGTTTATCAACATGTGACCAATCAGCGTAACCACAAGCACTTCATAAGGGGTGGGGCTTGGGGCATTCCCCCAGACCTCCCCCCCCCTCCAGATTAACCCCTCTCTCCCACTCAAAACTGTGCTCCAAAACTGTGCTAAGCTGACACATTTGATGTGAAGCTGTCTGGTTTTACCAAATAAGACATGTTTATCAAAAGCTTGTTTGGAGCAAAAAGCCTGTGCCTAGAAGTATGCAAATACATTGAAAATGGCCATACTTTTGTGTGTTGCGTCTCATTTTTCCTTAATTTGTTCATTCTTTTTAATCTTTTTAATGATTATGACTACAGTAGTTAATTGGAAGCACATTTTCTTAAGATCATGGAGACATTTTAATTCATTTAGTCTTTCTTTCAATTAGTTTTCTACATTTCTTTATTTATCTGTGATTAGAAGCAATATATTTACGATCATGGTCACATAATTTAAACTTTTTTCCATTTTTTTCATAATCTATTCACAAATCAATTCTATTTCTTATAAATTATTGATTATTCTAAAACTTATTGTATAACAGAAACAATAACTTAATAAAATAATATAATAAAATAAAATAAAATAAAAAATAAAATAATAATATTACATAAATTTTTAAAAATCTCATTCATTAATTTTAATTATGTAATTTAAGGCAAAAAATAGTTTAATAATAATATTTTATTAACTTATAGGGTACAAATTTATATTACATATTTATATATTTAAATGCACAAGATTTTCCTGGCTTTGCATTATTTTAGTTGAATATGTATTTCTGAAAAAAAAAATTTTGCATTAAAAAAAAATTAATATAAAATTATAAATTCTCACATATTGCATTAAAATATTAAAATTTATACTCCCAAAAGGACATTAAAAAACTACATAAATATTTATAATTTTACTTGTGTTTGTTCTGCTGAAAGGAATCTTGTAATAATAAATAGCTAGCATATTTAATTATTAACTTCTAAGTTTATAATATACCTCAAATTTATTAAAATGTACAGTATTTAAATAAAATATTCACAACATGATCCTCACCCAATCTTTTCCTTCTCAAATACCTGTCATTTTGGCTTATTTTCAAAGGGAAATGGATACCCCCAGAGCTTTAGACTGTTGAACTGAATAATATCTCATCAGAATGATCTGTTGTGGTTAGCAAAAGTTTGATAATGAGATTTTGATCTTTGTCCTTTCTCAAGCCACCACTGGCTCATGCTAAATAAGCTTCATTGATCAATAATATTTTGCATTTAAATTGCTCCATTCTGAACACAGTCATCCTAAAACAACAGTCTGTCATTTTGAGAATATTTAAGATTTTAGCTAATAACTCAGCTTCAAGGCTCTTTGAGTCAATGTTCATAATTCTGTTCTGTTCAATGGAAAAGCATGCAATCCTCACAAGGTTCGTATACAAAACTTATTTGTTTATGTCGATTCTTAGTCGTTGATTCTAAGCAAAAACTAGATCAACCGAGAGAAAAACTGTGAGGGAATTAATATTCGAACTAACACTACCAGTGCTTAGTGTTAAATGATCACACCTGTATTCTTTATTTAAGAATTCTCACTGTCTGGGCTGTAATCATCGTCACGTTTCATAGACATTTCCAATTAAATCTCACAACCACACATCAACATTTTCTCTTCAAATTTGATAATATTTGAAGTTATAATATATATTTTTGAAGGTTTACATTAACACTAGATTTATTTTTGTTTTTCTGAACCAAATCCACCTGTCCCTTAGGCCAATTTTTCTGAAAATATTATTGGTAATTTTGTACATTCTTTATTGATTTTGCTGTCATAAATACAGGAGCTTTGACTGCAAAATTTCCACAATGAATTATTCATTTTAAACACCATTTATTTTTGACATGTGGATGAAGAAAAATGTGCCTAAAGTCGTTTCCAATTGTGCATTGATATTAGGGTTCATATAAGGTATTTGTTATGTCTTGTATTTTAGTGATGTTTAAAAAATAATGCTAGGAATTAGATATTTTTATTATTCTTATTTGAAGGGTAAAAAAAAGAAGTATACTGTAAATTTTTACACTGTATAGTAATGTATGAAGTTTAAGACTTTCATTTTGAAATTTGAATTATAATTATGCATTATAGTAGGGTTAGAAAGAACAAGCTTACTACAGTAGTTATATTATATAATTTCTTTTTTTTTAGCTTCGATTCAAATTCAAATCAAAGGCAAATGAATTAGGGCATGTACTGTACATTTTTTTCAGTCACTCTACAAAACGCATATCACAAGGTTTACAAGATATGACTATCAGGATTTGAAATTCTCACAAGATAATTGGCTAAATGTGAGTTGAAAATTACAAATATCGAGTGAAAAGAAATTGAACTCACATTTTCTAGCTAGTTCTCTTTTTAGAAAATAATCAAGAAACACAAAGAAAAACAAAGCCTTTGCATTTGCATTCAATTCATTTATCTTGTAGCTGCTCTTTGACAATGACGTAAAAGATAAATTTATCTTGTCACTAAAAAGTTGAAATTCTATCCCTGACTATAGCCAGCTCACTTGCTAGCTCATACCAATTTTAGTATATTTCTGTTCGTGTCACCTTACATTAACGTGTTTGTCCAATTTTTAATCCAAGCAAGCTTTAGAAGTCTAAGATATTTCCTTGATTATAAATTACTCAGTCTCGTATTTTTTTTTAAATTAGTAAATCTTAAATCTAACTACTAACAGGTATCATATTTTCCCAAAATTTTAATACAGCTACAAAGAATTGGTAAATTATCTCTCATAATGTCTTTTGCTGCACATTTATTTTTCCTTTCTTTAAGATCAAAACGTGATCAAAAGCCAGAATATTTATTATAATATTTTCTTTGTTTACAGAAATCTTGTCATCTTTTTTCAACTCTCAGCATGCATTCCTGGACCAATGAATTATTTTTGAGCTCAAAATGAGATACTTTCTCTTGTAAAATAATTTAGAAGATTTTTTCTTGAAAATAATTTGTATTTCAGGCTTCATGTTGAATGAAATAAGATCTTCAAACCATAAAATAACTAGTACGGTAATTCAATTGAAATTTTAGATTTTTCTAGCAGATAAAAATAGATTTTCTTTTTGATTTGTTTATATTCATGTTTCCTTGTTATTTTGATATTTTGATTCCCAGCTGACGCCGAAGGGTGGTTTATAAAAAACACACTTAAAAGATATATTTTTATCAGCTTTCTTTGTACCCTGCCTTTTAGAAACAATTATGTAGATAATATTTCCATCAATTGAAAAAAGATATAATGTTTGTAAGAAGAGGATATTTTATAAGATGATGGATAAACGTTTCAATATCAATCTGCTAACCGCATAGTAAGTGAGTGAGTGACACATTTGTATATTCAGACCCCACACAATAACTTGTTTCTATGCTTCGCATGTGCATGAGTTAAAAAACTACGAAATTTGTTATTGTTATTACACAGAGTTATCTTCATTTAGGTCCTTCTAGATGGAATTAGAATTTAAAAAAGTTGATTTTGCTGTTGATTTGTAGTATACTGCATACTGAATAGACCATTTTTGAGATGTGTGAGCGCTTTCAAATATATTGCAGACGCAGTCCCTGGCTCAGGAGAATTGGGCAACCTGACTCCCTGTGTTAACAAAAAAGCCTACTTCCTGATTTACCTGTCAAGATAGTCTCGATCAGTATACAGTAGCAATGAAAACATTCATAGTTTAAAATTTCAATATTTCTTCCAGAGAGAGCAAAGAGAAGCAAGCCAAGAATAATGACCAGGAAAAGGCAAGCAACACCAGAGCAATCAGGATCTTCAGAACGTGACTGCTCACCTGCAAGCAAGAGTGGCTCAAAGTCACCACTCAGAGGAAGATCAGGGAGGAAGACATCAACGTCATCAACTGGGAAAAAGAGCGATCTTAGAGCCAGATACTGGAGCTATCTGTTTGATAACTTGAAGAGAGCTGTAGATGAGATCTATAGTACGTGTGAAACAGATGAAAGTACTGTGGAATGTGAGGTGAGTTTGGTGGATTTCTTTTCCTTTAAGCACTTTTGTCATGAGGCTGTCATTTCTCTTCTTCCTTCCTTCCTACCTTCCTTCCTTCCCTCCTTCCTTCCTTCCTTCCTTCCTTCCTTCCTTCCTTCCTTCAATCCCTCACTCGCCCTCCCCCTGCTTGCGTTCTTCCTTTCTTACCTCCCTCCTTCCAACATTTGCACCATCTCAAAAAAATGCACAGTCTCAAATTTATTATGATCTATCATCTGATGTTGAATATGATTTTTCATAGGAAGTTATAATGATGCTTGATCAGTGTCGACGTGACTTTGCAGCTCTCATTGAGAGAATATGTCTTCAGGATGCTTTTGAAAAAGCTGACTACAAGGACAGGTTAGTTGATGGTGAAAGACAACTTGACATTTACCATCTTTCCTTCATTCCTATATAATTCTCTTTCATCCCATCCTCTTCTACTATTTTACTTGTGAAATACTGCTAATCAAAAATGAAGAGCTATTGCAGCACACGCATTGATCAGCTGGAGTTTGTTTCACGCAATGATGTCACAGAAGCCTAATGGGTAAACCTGTTCCTAAGCCGCCGTAGTTTTGTGATTTTTTTACGTTTTTTTGAAACTTCATTTTTTCCAAAACTATTCAAGGTTTGACTACCAAACTTTGTCAGTATATTTTTCACATATATATATATATATGTATATATACCTTTAATATAAGATAGACTTGTTCTGGGGGTGGAGTTCCCCTTTAATATGGCCTTTCTCCGTTGTCAGACCCACATCTTTGGCCTGGGAAGTACGAAAGTCTTCACCTGGAAAATCACTAGTCACAAGTCCATGTACAGTCCAACCAGTCACTGAACGAAATGCCCAAAGCCCAGTACGAAGCTTGAATTTCAGCACAACTTGCACGACAGCAAATACCATAGCACCCAAACCAACAGTGCTAGTACAATCAAATGGTATCAAACAAAATGGTCCATCATGGGCTGACAGAGTCAAGGGTACGCAACCGACCGCAGTGAATAGAAATTTGGTAGTTCCTTCAAGTACAACAGCTTTTACAAAAAGTCAAGAGTTTCATTTGAATGGAGTTACACAAAGAAATGACGAAAATAGAAACAGGACTATTGACAATCAAGATGACGGCACTGATGAAGAAGGGTGGGAAACTGTTCGCCATGGCAAGAAACATACACCACAAGGTAACCATGGTAACAGTGCCTCTGGAAAAGGAAGTCAACCGAGAAATAAGAATTCACCTGAAAAGAAAGAGGAGCAGAGACGGAATCTTGTGAATGGATATGGGAATGGGAATATGGATGGGAAGGATTACACAAAGCTTCATGTGAATGCAAGTACTACTCCAAGGAAGATTTCACTTACTTCCGAAGAAGAAGAACTTGCTACTCCTCTAGATGACAGTGATCTCGAACAAGAGGAAGCCTTGGATCTTGAACACCAGAAGGCAATCTCAGATGCATTGGAGGAGGAAGAGATCCTAACCAAAGAGATTGAAGAATGGCAAGAACAGGCTCTTGCTTCGGCTATTGAACATGAACAAAGCCTAGCTAGAGAGATTGCTAAGGAAGAGGCTTTTGTTACGGCACTGAATGGTGAAGGGGAGACTCCAACATCTGAACTAGAGACAGAAACTGAAGGAGAAGGAGAAGGAGAGGAAAATAGTACTGAGGCAGGGGAGATGAATGTAAGTGTGAAGTTTTACAACATGAGCAGCTGTGCATTATCAGATTTACAATGCGAGCCGAAGATGAATGAATGATTGAAGTTTATTCATGCATGCTCTGACACTATTCCACAGGCTCCATTAGAAGATTCTGGTAAAGCCATCAGCTGGGATGATTTGGTTGCAAATTATGAAGGTAAGCACTTCGAATCTCCAGGAGCCAGTTGTATGAAGCCTGGATAAAGTTATCCACCGTATAAGAGTTATCCAGTGTGTAGAACTTGTATAGGATTTATTTGCTGGATAAGGTTTTATTTGCTGGATAAGGATTTATCCTGTGGATAGCACTATTCAGGCTTCGTACAACCAACTCCAGTAGTATTTTTGTGCATGATTTTGTCTTCCCTGTTGCAAGACCATTTATTTTGGAAAACATGGGTACTGTGTTCTGCTAATACAACACCTCTCACCCCTCAGAACTATGTGTTTGTAGGCTTGATCCTCCAACTCGCTGTACTGTATGTAACTAACAAGAGTGAGCTGCTTCAGTTGATTATCTTTTGTGTTTTGAGGATTTTTTATGAGCTTGTTTGTTTTCCCTTCCTGCGATAAAATCAACTTATAAAATCCACTAGCATCAGGGCCATAGGTTGGTTGGCCCTCAAAAAATCAAGCCAGGACAATCTACTATTTACTATTTGTGCAATATTTGCCTTATTTGTGTCACAGTGTTACAAACTTTAATTTGTTTTAGCTGGTAGAGATTCTGGCATGAGTTGGGGAGATACAGTTGAACTGTCTGATGAAAGACCACCAGGTCGTGCTGTTGCAATGCACCAGAAACTGTCTGCACCAAACAGGAAGAGGTGAGTTCAGTGTCTGTTTTATTTCTTAAACTCCTTGGGAGCTTCTCAGGGAATGTGGAACAAATTCTGAATTGAGGGGACTAGGGTGGGGTGGGGGGCATTGGGTGGGGGTGTTGGGTCTAAAATTTCAGGGATGAAGTGAGCTTGGAGTTCTTAATAATTTTTGGTATTTCTTAATGATTGCAATTTATAACAGGGACCATTTTTTTCTTGTCTGATCAATAGGCCTTTGGAAGAAAAAATACGGATCCATGAAGAAAAACAGGTGAATGTCAAACAGCATGTTTACTATATCTAATGAGAGTACATGAGCAGAGTTTGTTACAGTAGGTCTCTGTTGATTTCATGCTTTTCTTCAGGTTCTCTGGTTTTCCTCCCTCCATAAAACCCAAATTATATTCCAATCTGTGCCTTAGCTGTGTCCTGACTTAGATCAGCCCAGAAGTTGTTTCAGGGTATCGATAAACGTTACGTTTCTTATACTTACAGTATGCTCTACATTTATTTGTCCTTTTAGTTTAAAGCACAACAAAAGAGAGAGAAACTTTTGGAGGAGAGACTGCAAAAGCTACAAATGCTGTCAGAAAAAGTAAGCTACTTTGCCAATAATACTGATTATAAAAACTTCTATGTCAACTCACTTTTCCCCCCTCCTTCACATTCATCCATCCATCCACACACGTCTTCCATCAAATGTGTTCATCCATTAACCCCATCCATCACTCTATTGATCCAATGAAATCCAGTTCTTTCATGCATCCATTAATTCCCATTCATTTCACCCATCCACCCCTCCCTCTCTTCCTCCCTTACTCTTCCATCCATTTATTCATCCACTTAACCAGCCACCATTCACCACCACCTACCGTACCTCTCTTCAATTCTTCCTTTCTTCCACCCATTCATTCATTCAATTATCCCAACCATCCATCTTCTCGGTTTTTTCCATTGACCAACATTCCCTTTACCTGTTTCAGGTCGAGAAGGTCCGTGACCTACAAGTGGAACTCATGCAAAAACGCCACTTGTACTTATCTGAAAAGCAAAAGAGAGCAGAACAACTGAGAATGACAATGATCAAAGAGAAAGTACGAAAAGCAAGAGGCGAAGAAGCGAAGGTATAGCAACAATAACCAATGAGAGTCCTAGGGTTGGTGGGTAAGCGATCGCATTTTAGCGTGAAGTTCCCGCCAAAACCAAAACCACAGGAACTCCACAGTAGAGTCGTAGACTATGTTTCTCAAACAATAACCAATGGATTAGCGACATTGCGCGCGATGTTGCACCTTGTGTCCGTAGCTTTAGTTGCGTAATATTTCGTAACATTGCGTAATATTTCTTAAATATTTCGATTTTACTCTTCAATAGTAATGCACAAAAATAGCCTGAATTTTAAGAGAGGGTCACTTTTCTTTGAATTTCTAATATGCTCAAAATTTTTGTTTAAATGGTAGGTGAACGAGATCGCTTTTATCAACACACTAGAAGCACAGAACAAGAAGATTGAGGTCATGTCACGAATACAGGTAAGAACCTATTTTTTCACTGATATACTTGTCTCTTTACGTGTTTTTCTTTACGTGTTTTTCTAGACGTATTTACGAAATAGAACAACTCTTTCCGTGCTCTGTTCAGTAATACAGCACATTTCTTGACCAATCCGCAGAGCGCGCGTAACGGGGTGACAACATAATACATTACAAGTAACCTATAGTCTTTGCATCTTATATTGTTACCAAGCCCATCCTTTCTAAGTACGGTTTACCCTTGTTATATGTTGAATAACAGTATTCTGGAATCCCAGATACGGAATCCGCGATATCCGGATATGTACTGAATCAGGAATCCAAAATTCAAAATGCGGAATTCATCACCCGACATTTAAATTTTGCCATTTTTTTTCTGATTCCCTTACATAGTGGTACACTCGTAAAATATTTTTGAATGTTCTTTTTCCAGGAACACGAAGCAAGACTACAAGATTTGCAGGTCAGTTGACGTCAAACAAAAAAATTCTAAAATACTTTAAAATCTAAATATTTTCTTTTAAATCTTTCCAAGAAAAATGTGGAAAATATAGAGAAAAGTGAAAGAAAGGAAAACAAAACAACAACAACAAGAAATATGTTGAGAATAAGAAAATGATGTCCTTGTGCTATTCTTTTCTTTATTCAACAGGAAGAACGCCAAAGAAAACGAGAAGAACAGCAAGCCAAGGAGACGGCTGCACAGGTCTGTATAGCAGTTCTCTGTTGGGGATCATTTTTATGGGCTAAAACATCACAGCTTCGCCAGCAACGTTACAAGTTGTGTTCACACAACGAAACTTATTGCGCGCAACGTTACTCAAGTACATCTCGTTTCTTTTTCTCATTCAAAGATGAGTTGAACATTGCGCGCAGTTGTTGCACGGTATTCGCGGGCTCACTATGAATACTTTTGCCTTCATTTTAGGAAAGACGTCGACAGTTAGAAGCTGAGAGACTCGCAAGGCTGGAGGAGATGCAGCAACGAAAGCTAGAACAGGTATGAACACAGTAGAACCTCTATTAAGCGGCGGCCTTTTATTTAGTGGTCAGTTATCAAATTCCCAATGTCTAAGGATTCTTGCACTAAAATTATACCAAATAATAAGCGGCCAACGTCTCAGATTAAAAGTAACGGCCAACCTCTATTAAGCGACCACCTATTAAGCGGCGGACCTTCATTTAGGAGCCATTGACCCCCACCCCACCCCATTCACTAGTAAATGAACATTTCTTTATTCAAAAAATACATCTTGTTTTGATTCTAGGAAGCCAAGTATAAGAAAGAAAAAATGGAAAAAGAAAAAGCAAGGGAAGAAGCTGCCAGAGAGAAAGCGAGGTTAGTAGGGTTGTGGTACGATATTACCGTTGAAATAGAACTGAACTCATATGTTCTGTATATACAACAGGGACAGAGAAATGCGCATTGCTGCAAGAAACGAAGCACTGCAGACGGCAGCTGAGCAGCTCCAGATTAAAATACAACAAAAGGTAAGGTTGCAGTAAGCAGATATTGTGCATTAAGTGGTCACTAGTCTGCTTAGTATTTTTGCACTCATTCTATATCCATTTTTGTTTCCTTTTTAAAGCAAACGGACTGCACTCGACGACACGAGCAACAATTAGAACAAGTCAAGGAAAAGGTAAGTCAGATGAACTTAGAAAATATAGCAGTTATTTTAAAAAGGATAAAGACGTATTAACCAACATACGCTCACCTGATTCTGAAATCGAAAGAAAACGGGAGAACTCGGAGAAATATCCTCGAAGCACAGGAGAAAACCGGCAATATATCCTATCACGGTTCCCATGTACCATGTATTTTCCCTAATTTTTCTCCCGATTGACGGTAGTCTATAGACCCCTTTTCACGTGACGTCAAAGCAGCTCAATTTGGAGGACAAAACGAAAGAATTTCAATCTCCTGAGAATTTCAATCTATTGTTTTGTCCTCCAAATTGAGCTGCATTCCAAAGAGCTGCAAGGGGTCTATTGTCCACTAACCTAGGCCTGTGGTCATGCATTTCTAGGCAGCAGGAATATCTAGACACCCCACTCAAGAAGAAGTACCGACGGTGACACCATACGAAACGAAGAAAATATGCACCCTCTGCAATGTTGAGGTAAGCTATTGGAAAATAGGAAAACATTACGCCCAAGCTGAAGAGGTCTATTTATCATATTTGTTCTCATATATATATTCCTCCAGATCGTATCAGAGGTTTATTTATATAGCCATCTTCGCGGCAAAAGACATCAACAGGCTTTGTTAGAATCCAGTGGATCAAAGGGACTTACTGAAGATAAGGTAAATACGGCAAGATCAGGCCCCATGATTCCAGCATTCTCATTGGCTAATGATTCCGCGACTTTGGACTTTGATTGCATATGCGGAATCTGGGGGAGGGGGAGACATGTATTGTATATTGAATGGTTATCGTATGAGTGGGAAACGTATGGTACTCACTTACAGTACGTGCAAGGTACGACATGCCGCAACATTAAAATGGCGTTATTTTATCCAACAAAAACATATAGTTCGGTTGCCGTAAGGCATGGTACGGCTAAACTACGGCTACGAGTCTGTCGTGTCGTTTCCCACTCATGCTAAAACGGTTCTAGCATGTGCTGTTGCAAGAAGTGCGGCGTGGAACAGAAGGACGCTCGGTGAGGTATGTTAGAGCGTGCTTTAGGAGCAATCGTCTGATCTAGTTTTGATTTACTAATATCTAGGAGACTATGTCATTACATCATATCAAAGAGATGACCAAAGACCAAGCAGAACAGAAAGAGAAAGCTGACCTTGAACGACGAAAAGCATTGAAGAAACGAGCCAAGAAACTAAGAACTAGAATGACAACCAAGTAAATACGATATATCCTTGAAATTTGTTCGTTTTTCTTCTCTCTTCTGAAGTCCTATTCCTTTGCCTTTCTCTTTTTCTTTCTTTTATTTTGATCAGGTTACTGAGAAAGGCTTTTGTTTTCTTCGTTTAGGGGCAGGGAGTACGAAAGTACTCTTACAGACACAGGACCATCGAAACAGGAGTCATCGAAACGAGCAAGGTGCGTATGTGAATAAAAAAATGTGTTGTGCTGTTGCTGCTGTTTTTGTTAGCTTTTGTTGTTATTGCTGCTGCTGCTGTTACTGTTGTTGATGCTACTCCTGTTGTTGCTGCTGATGCTTCTGTTGCCGTTGTTGTTGCTGATGCTGTTGTTGTTACTATTCAGCTCATTCACTCCATAATAATGCTAACTGGACACTCATTTTCATCAGGTTGCAGAAAATAGTCAAAGATCTTAATCGATACTTACAAGTGCAAGGGTCAGGGCCCTGGCCGTCCAACCGAGTCTCCTCCCTGGATAGATCTGTTGGAGAGCTCATGAGAATACTAGAGGTAAAACAGCAATATTCCAACTAGATAATTCATGTTACTAAAATCTTGATAATTGAAATAAGTTAAGGGTGGCGTAGCAGTAGTTGCCACTCACCTCTGGAGTCTCAGGTTGGATTCCGTAACTCTACATCTGTACATCACATGTGAGTAGAGTTTGGCAGGTCTCTCTTTTGATTCAAGGGTTTTTCTCTGGGTTCTCCGGTCTTCCTCCCTCCACAAACCCAATAAGCTAAATTCTAATTCCATACGTGAGTTAGTCATGCTCTGACTCTGCCAAGAAATGGTTTCAGGATTCGATAAAAGTTGAAGATGCTTATAATGCGCACACTGCCTATCATTGATTTTTTCCTCCTTTCTTTGTAGGAAAAGGTTGATAAAATAACATTTTGTAATCTCGGTGGCATGTCTGCCTTATCAAGAGTCCTATTAGTTGTTGACATAACTGGTACAAAACCTTCCTCTACTCCTGTTATATCGAATCGGTGAGTGAAATGCCTTGATAGAGGTGAGACTAAAGCCTTATATGTACCTGGGTCTTATCCAGGATATTGAGACATCACTATCTCATCCTCTGCATCATATCCCCCTCCACACCCCTTTCGCACTAAAGCACATGCATGACATGCACGTTACAAATGAAATGTCAATAAAAAGGGAGCCAAAGGCGCCCTAGAAACCTTCTGCCTTGTCCCCTTTTAAGATATACCATTGGTTAGTACAAAGGGGACATCACTATCTTAACATCTTATCCCCTGTTCCTCTCCCTCCCCTGCTGAAACAGAAGCATGTTACTTGTATATAGTCCCCTTCACAGTTCCCTGCGCCATCTTGAAAGGTAGCCGTGCCTTTGCAGCGAAGCGAGACATGAGGTGACCTTGCAATGATAGAGACCTTTTTTAACACCTTGGACAATAATTCATGTCTGTCATTGCAAGCTCACCGGCTATACATCAAGATGGCACAATAGTCCCCCTGTGAAGGGGACGATTCATAATACAAAGAGGGCACAGTCGCTTCATCCAGTGCACCCCTGGTTACTACAGATGTGCCACCCTGCACGCTAAGAGACATTCATGTTACGTTTTTTGGGATATTCATCGTAATGTCTCTTGGTATTTCTTTAGGGTTCTTTGTCACGTTATACAAGCATCTACACATGCATGTTTGGACTGCCAAGAAACTAGTCAGTATATGGTGTTCACCAACAAGCTGGCCTCTGCTATAGATCTGCTTGCCTACCAGTTACGGGTAAATTATAATTTCTACCATTGTTGTTATAATGACTTGCCAGGGCTTGAAATACAGCCGGTCAACGGACAATGTCTGGGCAGAAGTGGGACTTGTCCGGTCAAATCTTTGCCTTGCCGGTCGTTTTTACCAGTATATTACCTTTTTTTATTTTCTATTCTTCAGAATGTCTGCACAAAGCCTTCATTAACTGAAACGAATAAGAAGACTACCGATAAGGAGGCTAAGGATACCTCGCTTCGTCAAGGTGACACTCTTGTCACAGCTTTATTGGGTCTCCTAGCAACAGTCATGCAGTCTCTAGCCCAGTCTCCTCAAGATGACAAGAATTCTTCAGCCGCCAATCAAAGAAATATTGATATTGTCAGGTACTCTAGACCCCTTTCAGCACTTGGGAATGCAGTTCAATTTGGAGGGAAAACAATAGGTTTCCAATTCTCTGGAGATTGAAATTCTTTTGTCTTGTCCTCCAAATTGAGCTGCTTTGGAAATAGTCTATATACAAAAGAACTCAGCCCTCCCCTCCAAGTTTTGAAGCAACTAAAGGTTTCTCGCCCCTTCAAGAAAGAATGGTCAGGAAAGTATTCATTTTCATTGCTTTTTCTTTCTGTTTCATCAGCTATATTGTATGTTCAGATCTGATTGACGACATCCGAGCTTTTCTTAGCTCTATCCAAGAACCGCTGGACGATGAACCATCCATGATAGATATGGTTTACAACTGTCTCAAACTGCTGTCGTCCATAGCGCTTTACCTTGGATCAAGGTATTATGTACCCCCTATCTAACTTAAATATATTATATGAGTAGTGTTTTTAGGTCTCTTCCTTGATTCCAGGGTTTTACTCTGGGTTCTCTGGTTTTCCTCCCCCTGCATAACCAACGCTCTGATTTATTTCCAATTTGATCTGTGGGTTAGCCGTGCCCTGACTTAGATCAACCAAGAGGCTGTTTCAGGGTTCGATCTGTGAGTAAGCCATGCCCTGACTTAGATCAGCCCAGAGGCTGTTTCAGGGTTCGATCTGTGAGTAAGCCATGCCCTGACTTAGATCAGCCCAGAGGCTGTTTCAGGGTTCGATCTGTGAGTTAGCCATGCCCTGACTTAGATCAGCCCAGATGTTGTTTCAGGGTTCTATCTGTGAGTTAGCCATGCCCTGACTTAGATCAGCCCAGAGGCTGTTTCAGGGTTCGATCTGTGAGTTAGCCATGCCCTGACTTAGATCAGCCCAGAAGTCTTGCAGTGATAGGTAACCCCTTTTGCAAGGCCCCCCATATGTAGATGTAGATGTTGTTTCAGGGTTCTATCTGTGAGTTAGCCATGCCCTGACTTAGATCAGCCCAGAGGCTGTTTCAGGGTTCGATCTGTGAGTTAGTCATGCCCTGACTTAAATCAGCCCAGAGGCTGTTTCAGGGTTCGATCTGTGAGTTAGTCATGCCCTGACTTAGATCAGCCCAGAGGCTGTTTCAGGGTTCGATCTGTGAGTTAGTCATGCCCTGACTTAAATCAGCCCAGAGGCTGTTTCAGGGTTCGATCTGTGAGTTAGTCATGCCCTGACTTAAATCAGCCCAGAGGTTGTTTCAGAGTTCGATCTGTGAATTAGCCGCGAGTTGCTTCAAGGTGTCGATAAAATTCTTTATGTAATCCGTAGAATCCCCGATTCCATTGACCATTCCAAACTTCGAATCACCACCGATCGCGAGTTGAAAATGGACTCAAGAAACATTAACCAAAAAACAAACTATTTAAATTCCTGCAAAAAAGGAATAGAATTTTAACCTGGAAGGTCATGCTCAACCAAGATATTTGAAAAACAGTTCTAAAAAGCAAACGAAGTTACCTCAGTTTCCCGCGAAATACGTAAATTTTATTGTTTTGTTTGCAGAAGTGCCGGTGTTTTCGAAATCAAGAAAGAAGATACTACCCAGTTTGTCATGACGTTCCAAAAAACAGAACTTGTTGGTGAGTAATTCTTTCTTCTTTACACTTTATTTTCTAGCTCACATCTCTACGGATAAGAACGAGAGAAGGTATTACCTAAATCGATAAGTACTGAATTTCCTTGCGTGCTTTCATCGGAAGCCCGGCTAGCTCAGTCGGTAGAGCATGAGACTCTTAATCTCAGGGTCGTGGGTTCGAGCCCCACGTTGGGCGATCCATTCTTTTTTTCTCTTATTGTTTTCTCCTTTACCTTTTATTGATATTATTTTTTTTCTTAATGTAGAATATAATTTTAGAAAGAGAGTAATTGAATTTTACTTTTAAAAACATAACGAAAAATTAGTAAAAATAATTTATGCAAATATATTCACGAGCACGTATTGCACTAGACCACATATCGTATGTTTTTTTTGTTTTTTTTTTCATTACAAAAGTTGAATAAATAACTATAACTATTGTCAGTATAACCGGAAAAGACTTGGATTATTGTTTAAACATTTTTTTTTCGTATTTTAGAACACAGTTAAGATCGAAATGACGTCGTGTCACGTCGTGTAACGCAACACTTGAAATCGAATCTTTTTGTGTTTTTTTCCTTTTCTTTTTTTTCTGTTTTTTTTTTTTTCTTTTTTAACTTTTTTTAATTTTTACTAATTTTTCGTTTTGCTTCTTTTCTTCCTTTTTCCTGTTTTTTTTTTTTTTTTTTTGCCTTTTTGTCTAATCATATCAAACGTAATTTTCTTTGAAAAACCTTACTATTGGGTTCCCTGTGGTTAAATCACAGACCACTCTTAGTGCACGGGCTCCCTGTGTTTAAAACAATCTTAAGGAATTTAGGGTTCCTATGATAATAATCATCCAATACCTTTCTTTTCAGGAATTATTTCTACATTATACACAATGTTAATGTCCACTGGCCAGGCTCGACATTTTTCTCCCCCACCACCCCTCCCTGAGTACCAAATTAAAGTGGCAACTGAAGGTTTGCGTGCTTTAAACAACATGGCTCTACTGGACCTCAAAACTTTACAGGTTAGTGAGAGCACCTTAGAATTACTTAGGGAAGCAGAGGTGACATAGCAGTGAGAGTGCTCACCTCTATCCAATGCAATACCAGTTTGAGTCCCACCTGACTTGGGGTCATATGCAAGTAGAGTTTCTAGTTGGTTCTCTCCTGTGGTTTGAGGGGTTTTTTTTCGAGCTCTCCAGTTTTCCTCCCTCCAAAACAAATCTCTTATATGGAACGAGGGCCACAGGCTTGTTAGCCACTGGCTATTAAGTGCTATCCTAATAAAAACAAGGACAGCTTTTTTACCAAATAATGACATCACTTACCAGATAATATTCATATATTTTCTCGTTTCAGAGTTCTCTAGGAGGTGAAGGTGTTTCGCTTGAGTTTCGACACATTTTAAGCTATTTACTTTGGTAAGGGGGTACCTTAATTTTATATATTGTAGCTATAGCATAGCACGTCTGGTTGGTAAAGTAGTGCGCACAAGGGTGCTAATAACCTGTGATTCTGTGACTATAGTGGGCAGTGACGTGACTGGTTTGTTTCCTGTTGTTGTTGTTGTTGTTGCTGTTGTTGTTGTTGTTTTCATATCAATTCCCAACCATAAATGTGTTGGACAGTCCAACAAAGCGAAGTGACAAAACCTATTGTTAAAATGGTTGTAAACTTTGTAAATTTTGTGTCCAACTTTAAAACCCTTCCAAGCAAAAAAATAACGATAATCCATCCACTGATTTAAAAACGTGTAAAACATTTTAATGCGTTTTTGATTTTTTTTTTTTTTTTGCACAGGATTTGCGGCGAAGGGGCACCTGATGAGCTTCTCCATGAAGTCATTCTTGTTATTGGATATTTTACTGTCTTGAATAATGATAACCAGGTAAGGGGGATCAAAGAGGTCAAAGAGGTCAAAGAGTAAGATTTAGTTGTTAATACTAATGCTCATGCTGATGCTATCGATTTTTCATAGGTATTTATTCAGTCTGGCAGGAACCCAACTCTTTTACAGCAGCTTTGTGGTCTACCTTTCCAGTACTTTAGCGACCCAAGGTAGGAAAGAATTCATACTCTTTCGAAGATTGTTGGGGCTGGACGCTTTCTCACCTCGCCTCTCTCTTAAACCCTTCCCTTCGCCTCTAGCCTGCATTTCAGGCGTTCCTCGTTGGTTCTTTTTGGGACGGGGAGGATTGGGGAGGGCAAAGGTTCCCTTCTCCTCTCCCTTGCCCTCCCCAATCTTCTCCGTCCCAAAAAGAACCAACGACGAACGCCTGCAATGCAGGCTACTTCGCCTCAGCCTTCCCCGACCCACCCCACCCTAACACAGTATATTACACCATCTCAAAAAAGGATTTCTAGAATATGGTTCCCTTTTTTCCATGGTATATGATGCTACAAATATTTTCAAACTTTGTATCTGGACAGGTTACGAAACATCTTATTCCCGACTTTCATTGCCTCGTGCTACGACAACGAGGAGAATAAAACCATCATCGAACAAGAAGTGAGCTGCGCTTTACTGGAAAACTTCTTACAGGTACAAAAAGCTTACAATGTATTATTTACAGTATAAAAACACTAGTGTAAGATAACTGCCATGATTCCGAAAGCAAAGTAGTTGTGTTGTTATGCCCATTAGTGGAGTCTCGGGTTCGATTTCTGGACTCGGCATCACGTTCAGCTGATCTGAGGCAAAAATATTAGCCAATCAGAATCGATGAAATTTGCAAATCTGAGGTGTCATCCTTAGCAGTCAGAAGAGTCCGGAAACGGTTAATTCTTTAGCTTATTTTCTCACTAAACGATGGATATCATAGTAATTTTGTACAAAATATCAATAACCTCACCTGAAAATCTAGATTTATCTCAGATATAAATGTTTGTAAGTCGATTTTCGCAGGGTTCTTGACACCTTAGTTTTGCAGTGACGTCATTTCTACGTCATTTCTACGTCCGCACTCTTTCAGGTCAGCTGGATGTGAGTAGAGTTTGTTAGGTCTCTTCCTTGATTCAAGGGTTTTTCCCTGGAATGGTTTGTCTCATTTATACTTGGAAAATGCTCTAATTTGCAAATGTTGATGTTTAAGTTTTTCTTTCTACAGGATAAAATGTTAGACAGTCAGGAGGAAGAGAGTTTATCGCCAACGAAAATGCTCTCAGGTATAAACTATAGTTGTTTTACTTGCTCACTAACTATTTCATTATTATATTTGTTGATTATCTTTATTATCTCTATCACCTCCACTCCATCTTCACCATCAACAACATCATCACTATCACCATCATCATCATCATCACCATCATCATCATCATCATCATCATCATCATCATCATCATCATCATCATCATCATCATCATCATCATCATCATCTTCACCATCATCATCATCATCATCATCACCATCATCATCATCATCATCATCATCATCTTCACCATCATCATCATCATCATCATCATCATCATCATCATCATCATCATCATCATCATCATCTTCACCATCAACAACATCACCACCAACATCACCATCACCATCAACAACATCAACTGCATCAACTGCATCAACTGCATCATCACCCATCAACAACAGCACCATCAACAACAGCACCATCAACAACAGCACCATCAACAACAGCACCATCAACAACAGCACCATCAACAACAGCACCATCAACAACAGCACCATCAACAACAGCACCATCAACAACAGCACCATCAACAACAGCACCATCAACAACAGCACCATCAACAACAGCACCATCAACAACAGCACCATCAACAACAGCACCATCAACAACAGCACCATCAACAACAGCACCATCAACAACAGCACCATCAACAACAGCACCATCAACAACAGCACCATCAACAACAGCACCATCAACAACAGCACCATCAACAACAGCACCATCAACAACAGCACCATCAACAACAGCACCATCAACAACAGCACCATCAACAACAGCACCATCAACAACAGCACCATCAACAACAGCACCATCAACAACAGCACCATCAACAACAGCACCATCAACAACAGCACCATCAACAACAGCACCATCAACAACAGCACCATCAACAACAGCACCATCAACAACAGCACCATCAACAACAACACCATCAACAACAACACCATCAACAACAACACCATCAACAACAGCACCATCAACAACAGCACCATCAACAACAGCACCATCAACAACAGCACCATCAACAACAGCACCATCAACAACAGCACCATCAACAACAGCACCATCAACAACAGCACCATCAACAACAACACCATCAACAACAGCACCATCAACAACAGCACCATCAACAACAGCACCATCAACAACAGCACCATCAACAACAACACCATCAACAACAACACCATCAACAACAGCACCATCAACAACAGCACCATCAACAACAACACCATCAACAACAACACCATCAACAACAACACCATCAACAACAGCACCATCAACAACATCATCATCACCATCATCATCACCATCATCATCACCATCAACAACAACATCATTATGGCATCATAATTCATTGTAAGCTGCTCAAAATCACTCCTCATAAAATGTTTTATTTTTTATTCAGCTAAAAACGCACCAGATCGTTATTGCCTAAATCATCGTTTCCCACCATCTCTGTGGAATAAAGCTGGTGAATTCCTCAGGGGAAGTGCTTAAGCAACCTATATAAACACGGTTGTTTGCTCGAGCTGGTGATGATGTGGGCTGTTTGCTTTTGCTCTGCCAAGGCAGCCAGTTTTGTAATGAAGAAGAAAATTGTTATTATGCTGCAAAAAGGGACCCATATCTGCGAAGAAGGATGCGGGCCAAAAAAATGAAACATATGGCTCAACTATAGACCCCTTTCACGTGACGTCAAAGCAGCTCAATTTTGAGGACAAAATTTCAATATCCTGAGAATTGCAACATAGTTTTTGTCCTCCACTTTGAGCTGCATTCCGACGTGCTGCAAGGAGTCTATACTCATAACTTTTCAGGCAACTTGGTGTTCACTCAAGAAGTGAAAATGCGACGTCTATTTTTAAACAAAATCAAACCGAAAACAGAAACCAATCATTAGTTCCAGATGTATTTTAATCCAAAATATTCCTGGTTGTGTGGAGAATAACTAGTATACAAAGCACTTATGTTTATTTATATATTTATTACAAGTTGTACAGGTACATAGATTTTATATTATTGTTTTATAGTGTTGCTCTCAGTTGTTTGTTTTACTGCTGCTGAAACCATGAAAAAAATAATTTCGTAAATTAAAGGATGTTATGCGATACCCCAAGTTCAAGAATGTATTCCGACCTCGACCTACGACCTTATCTTCTATGGCTTATCGCCTTTGACTGCGACACCTTTTTTGAAGTAGGTGTATAAAATTTATGAAATATCTATCATCTTAGCCTTAGTATCAGGCTCTCGGAATAGGGGGAGGGGAAAGAGCCTCCTCTCCCTCCTTCACCTCCTTTTCTCCTCTCCCAAGGCCACCCGCTCCGCTCCAAAGGCCTGATACTCGGGCTAGGCCCATCTACATGCTGAGATTGTCGGTCTGATTCTTCGTAAGAATGTATCGGGAAGCAAATAGTGCGCGATTCATGCCCGATTTAATTTGAAAAATCGGGCCGACATCAGAAAATCAGTCTGTGACACTACGGGCTACAGATTTTGTGAATCGAGCCGATCCATTTTTTTTTTTTTTTTTTTTTTTTTTGGAATAGGGCACGGTTTGGTGCCCGCTGGACGATGAATCGGGCCTGTATGCAAGTCACATAACGTGCGCTCTAAATAGTCGAAGTTTGTTCTACTAGAAAATGAAATTATAAATTTAGTCGAAAGTAGAGAACTCTCCGTGGTACCTGCGAATCTATTTTGCGTATTTCACACTGAATGCATTCAGCCACCCGTCGGGTCTCATTTGTTTTTACGCATTTTGCAAGTAAAAGCAAAATTTTAATCACAAAAAAACGATTTTCAGAAAAAGTTTTTCAGTTTTGATGTCGTGGCTCATTGTGTTAAGGTGAAAAGATAAGGTGAGTAGAAATATATGATACGTCGCGACTGTATTCAGTGTGTTATCTTACATGAGGTTATATTCTCAGGGCACTGAAGTGTTTGTTCCTCTTAAAGAAAAATAATTGAAACCTTTTTTTTTTCTATTAACAACAAGATATCCGGCCCGTCTGACAAGGTCATGCGAGCTGATTGACAACTGAGAAAGCAGGTATTATGTTTGGTATTTTACAATGTTACAGGAAGGTAAAACTTTTCAGGTCACTAAAATGTACGTGCATAAACTAATTTATGGAAAAAAGTAGGGGGATATCAGTTTTGACTGATAAAAAAATGGATGTAACTCACAAATCTAGTCGGCGTAGAATTGATTATCTTAGATTTTGTCTTTTGTAATTTTTGAATAATCAAAGTAATAGGAAATTCCATTCTTGAAATCGTCTCGACAGAAGTGCTATCCAGTGGTACCCTGTAGTAACCATGGCCAAGCACTTAGATCCTGTCTAGTCAGTCATACAAGCTGACAAGCCGCTTCCAATGAACTGCGTCGAAACGAGTGAATTGATATCTAATCGGTTACCTCTGTTTTTAGTTTACAATTTTTTACTCAAACAGTTACATTTTTATCAAAAAATGCATAATATTCACAAGTAAACAGCATTTACACTAGTACTCTCGTTCTCTGTCAATGCCTCGGAAATTCCAATTTGGACTTCCTGTGTCAACCAGCACAGGAAGCCCAATATCACATGCGTTTTTATTTGAATTGAAATATATTTTCTCCCAACAGAACGGGTGTATATTGGCGGCTCAAAATCGCAATAAGTTATAAATAGAGCGTCGGTATTGGGCAAAGCCAACGAAAGCAATGGAAGGCGTTGTTTGGGCTTCCTGTGTATCGGTAACAATACAATACGATACAATACAAAACAATACAATTTATTAATTAATTCTCCCAAAACGGTTCAATATCAACAGCTGAGGTGATAGCGTGACCTTTCAGGCGTCTGCTTCAATTCGTGGCGAACTATTGATTCAAGCAGCTTCATCACTTATTCACTCCTGCACTAAGAATGAGGGTTCTTTTACTATTCATATTGCCTGTTCTACTTCTAAAAAACAAAGGTAAGCTTATAGACTGTAGACTACAAATTATTTTGGGTTTTCGATATAACTGTTTTTGCTAACTATACGCAAAACGTTTGCCTTATAATATTATGCTAATAAAGTCATGCATAACCTCGTGCTTGATTGTTGGATCGAAGATGTATATATATTGAGGCATATATTGAGGCATACATTGAGGCATACTCGAACTGGCATGACTACCTTCAACGTAACTCTTAGTCAAGTTCCAAACAGTCTCCAAACACAGTGGGATCAAATCTTCGATCCCCTGACGCGTGCTGGGGCATGTGCGACCTCTCGAAGTTTCGTAACTCTTAGTAAGTCAACTTTAATAGCGATTTACGCATTGATTTCTATATAAGGATTGGATCTGTAAGTATTTCTGCAGTACTAAAACTGTTATCAGATAACGAACAAATATCCGCATTAGTTCGTTGCCATCTTGGATAACAAAATGATGAATCTTAATTAAAATTGCATTCGGAAAAACTATACAGACGTGACAGCACGCTTCGATATTGTTTACAAAAAAGCAGATAACATTACATCTATCTATTCTCAAACTCGCCCAAGGGTACCAACGTGCTCACTACGGGACATATTTTTAGATATCGTGAATTAACGCGATACATTGATTGCTAGCATTCCATAGTTACGCGACCCCGACTATGCCCTTAAAGCCAGGACGACGATCAAATTTTAGTGTCGCCATTTTTTACTATTTCAACACATGTTAAAGTTCTTTACAAAAGAAGAAAACTGGCCTTTACCATTTCTTGTTAGCATTTTTAGTTCGCGAGATATTCAAGTTTCAAGTTTATGCTAATTACACATTTTGCTTCAATATAGATTTCAGTATATTTCTGAGAGTATTTGATGAATGTAACATAACACAAATTATGGTTGCTATGGCAACATACTTGTTTATTCCAACATTTTTAGCTTTCCAGCGATTGCTTTGTTATTTTTCAATTTGAGCAGAAAATGTTTGACTAAATTTTTGCCTATGACCATAACAGATATGTTAAAGCTTCATTTGTGACTACCTCTTTATAAAGGTAGAAATGTTAAAAACTTAAATTTTAGGTAGTGGTGGCCTGGAACCGAGGCTGTTGCTATGACAATTGATTTATATATTTCATTTTGAAGAACAGCTAGAATACTATAAAGCTGCTAAATTTGGTTGATTTTGAAATACTCCAGTTTCGAGTTCTCTTTTACGCTGTGTTAGCCTCAATTGTGCGTAAATCATGCAGAAATTTAGAGAAAACTCGTGAAATTTTAAAGTATTTTTATTGTCTTCTTTACACACAGATCTCTTGAATTTCCACGGGCTGTTACTGAATAAAAGAATATATTACACGGTTTTGAGGCTAACACAGCGTAAAAGAGAACTCGAAACTGGAGTATTGGGCTGGAATGTAGTTTATCGTAATCCTAGGCTGGTCAAGTGTTGTTGCGTGCGGGTTGTGCCAGTAGCATGGGACGGTATCTGTCCCGTTTCGCACACACCCTTTTCACCATTTTTTTTTTTTCTCTCTTTTCTTTTCTGATATTATTATATAATTTATGATGTTAATATGGTCAATAAAGCTGGCCGCCATTTTTCAAACCCTACTATCTTTTTGGGATTTTTGGGTTTTTGGGATGTATTGTACGTTAAGTAAAACGTGGATACGCGGACTGCGGATACGCGGACTGGGGACTGTTTCTAAGCTCATAGTAGTCTTAAAATTTGCAAATATAAAGCATGGATTGTTAATGTCTTTTTATTCGATCATGTCGTCTAGGCTCTGATGCTGCCGACTCTTTAAGGCCATCCCAGAAAAAGAACCAATGGTTTGTTGATGGTGTCGACAAGTTGAACAAGTTGTTGTCCCAGAAACCCAATCACAATCCAGCGAAGAACGTGATTTTATTCGTCGGAGATGGCTGTGACATCACTACTAACACTGCTGCCAGGATACTGAAAGGACAACAGAATGGCAAGAAGGGAGAAGAGGGTTATCTGTCGTATGAAGAGTTTTCATACACTGGTCTGTCAAAGACGTACAATACGAATCGACAAGTTCCTGACTCGGCGGGCACGGCTAATGCTCTCTTCACTGGAGTTAAGACTAGAGTGTGTAAGAATAAATTTGTTTACTTTCAGTCACGTGACGTTTTTGTACTGAGACCCGTTCAATAAATGGGCACAACAACAACGAAGGTAAAGAGTACCTTCGTTGTTGTTGTGCCCATTTCAGACCATGTGATGCCACTCTTGGGAGTTGATTCTTTCATGTGTAGATATTTTAACAAAAGAACATTTCTCAAGGGAATGTCATGTGGTCTGAAATGGGCAATTTGCATACGAAGGTAAAGAGGTCTATTCCGTCCGAAACGTTTTTGACTGAGGGGAAAGTCCGTAGCAGAAACAAGATGGCCGCCAAGAACAGCTTCGTATGAAGCTGAAAACACACGTTACGAATACAGAGATAGCGGGACCTGACCGTGACTCTGCCGTATTTTTCCTTCTGACAAACCCTCCATTCTCTCATTGACCCGTCCTTCAACCCACGACCTCCCGTATACAATATACAAATGCTCATGATCGACTGATGCAACGATGTAGATGGCTAACTTAATCAGTACCTAGCACAGTCATTGCTTTTTGTGTCATTTGGGCTTTGTAAAGAAATTTATTTAGCTCTGTGACAAATAGCCCATTTGGGACACCTGTGTCCTTGTGAGCAGGAGGAGACTGGGGCACACTACTATTAGGCTCGCCAATCTCGAACCCAGAGTCTTCCGGCTTTTTGGTGACTGGAATCACCATTGGCTGACGACAAAGGCAGGAAGGCGATGCGGGAGGACTCTGGGTACTAGATTGCATGTTCGCAAAAAAGCACACTGAAAACTGCTGACTGGGCTACCTGTGTACGAAACAAAATGAAGATTAATGCATTATTTCTCTTATGTTTACCAAAAGCTGTGATCGGAGTTAACCAAGAAGTTGAGTATAAAAAGTGCAACACGTTGACTGAAGCAAACAAAGTGGAAAGCATTATGAAGCTCGCAGAGGAAGCTGGGATGTCAACGGGTTTCATCAGCACTATGCGAGTTACCCATGCCACACCCGCGAATCTGTATGCAAGTGCTGCAAGTCGATACTGGGAGAGTGATAAGAATTTGCCAAGTGATGCCAAGAACTGCAAGGATATGGGTATGTATCATGTCACAGGGAAAAGGGGTCTGAGGGGGAGGGGAGAGGATGAATTTCCCTCTTAAAAGTACATTTCTGACTCATTGAGGCGCGATCGCGATTACACGGAGCCGTTTTCTCCGCAACTTGTCTCGCAATGGCGTTGCGACACAAGTTGTATGGAGCATTGCAGCGTGTAATCTACAGTGCAATTTGAAAAATGTTGTGAGACAAGTTGCAGCAATCGTTAATGCGAAAAGTATAGAATTTTTTTCTATTTTTGGCAACGATTGCGTCTCCATTGCACCGTGTAAACCCTCTTGCAACGGTAAATTGCAGAGAAATGATATTGCTTCGTGTAATCGCGCCTTTATTTTAAAAAACAACAACAACAAGAAGAAAGAATGAAGAAAGGTCACTAATAATATTAGAATAAATTAGTGCAGAAACCCTCTTTGGAACTGCAGTTGATTGAACTAGCTGTTAAATAGAGGTTATTTATAAAGGTTCTCCGGCTAATTGTTTGAACTTTTTCTAATAGCCTTGCAGTTGGTAGAATTTCAAGGCAAGATTGGAGATGGCGTGGAGGTTGTTCTTGGTGGAGGTCGCAGAGCTTTCCTTCCAAATAACATGACGGACTATGAGGTGAATAAAACCGGTCAACGGCTGGATGGTCGTAACCTTATCGATGAATGGGTGAAAAAACGACCTGAATCGAAGTTTTTATGGAACAAGAAACAACTAGACGCTGTTGATGTGGAAAAGACGAAACACGTTCTTGGTAATTTATGACTTAACAAGAACTCTTTGCAATTTTTTGTTTTTTTGGTTTTGCTGTTTGCTACCGTATTCCATCGTTCGTTTAGTATCTAGTACTTAGTTCCTTCCTTCCTTCCTTCCTTCCTTCCTTCCTTCCTTCCTTGCCTTCTTGCTTGCCTTCTTGCTTGCCTTCTTGCTTGCTTGCTTGCCTTCTTGCTTTCTTGCTTTCTTGCTTTCTTGCTTCCTTGCTTCCTTGCTTCCTTGCTTCTTTGCTTCCTTGCTTCCTTGCTTCCTTGCTTCCTTGCTTCCTTGCTTCCTTGCTTCCTTGCTTCCTTGCTTCCTTGCTTCCTTGCTTCCTTGCTTCCTTGCTTCCTTGCTTCCTTGCTTCCTTGCTTCCTTGCTTCCTTGCTTCCTTGCTTCCTTGCTTCCTTGCTTCCTTGCTTCCTTGCTTCCTTGCTTCCTTGCTTCCTTGCTTCCTTGCTTCCTTGCTTCCTTGCTTCCTTGCTTCCTTGCTTCCTTGCTTCCTTGCTTCCTTGCTTCCTTGCTTCCTTGCTTCCCTCATTGTTTGTTTCTCAGTATTTCCTTTGTTCTTTTTCTTGTTTTTGTTTTGTTTGCTGGTCTATTTCATAGTCCGTTAAAAAGCCTTATCCGTTAAAATTTCAGGTCTTTTTGACTACAGCAACATGAAATACGAAGTAGACAGAGTCAATGACACCGCTGGCCAACCTTCTTTGCCTGAAATGGTCGAATTCGCCATCAAAATATTGAAGAAAAATCCCAAGGGATTTTTTCTGATGGTAGAAAGTAGGTTTTCTCTCATGTAGTTCATTCATTAAATACTGAAAACATTTTAAGTCAGGGCTAACCCACAGATCGAACCTCAACCTCTGGGCTGATCTAAGTCAGGGCATGGCTAACTCACAGATAGAACCCTGAAACAACCTCTGGGCTGATCTATGTCAGGGCATGGCTAACTCTCAGATTGAACCCTGAAACAACCTCTGGGCTGATCTAAGTCAGGGCATGGCTAACTCACAGATAGAACCCTGAAACAACAAACTCACCCAAACCTCTGACGTCACAACCGTGTTTACATAGCCTCATGCAAACATGGCTATCAGCCAATGAGAGCGTGCGTACTATCCAATTTATTTTATAAATACAATTAGCTCTACCAACCTTTAACTTTTGAAGCTTTTTTCCTTTACAGCATTCTTGTCTAATCTTTTATGCCGATTATCTTGGCAACTTCTTTTTTCCAGGTGGCTTAATAGATTACGGTCACCATGACAACAATGCTTATCGTGCACTAACTGAAACTCTTCTTATGGATGCCTCGGTTACCAAGGCAACGGAGCTGACGAATAAAGGTAGACAAGGGTGAAATTCATGGAACATCCAGCTGATGACGTAACTGCAAAACTGAGGTGTCATGAAGCCTGCGAAGATTGACTTATAAAAGTTTATATCTGAGATAAATCTAGATTTTCAGGAGAGGTTTTCGATATTTTGTATACATTTATTATGATATTCATTATTGAGTGGGAAAATGAAATAAAGAAATAACCGTTTCCCGAGTCACCGGGCTACTAAGGATGACACTTCAGTTTTGCACATTTTCTCGATTCTGATTGGCTAACAATTTTTCTCAGATCAGTTAGAGACATCTGTAGCTCATACAAAACGTTTTCCCATATATGGATGTCATTCTCTTGCATGAGAATAAGATTTGTTTGAGTTGTGCCCATTTTCATGTGTCGTCTCATGCGCATGCGCATGACATGAAATTGTTTTGTTTGTATCCAGAAGTATGATAGGTGCTGAATTCGATCCCGATATCAAAATCACGATTAAGAGAAACGATAACCATTTTAAAAAGTGGTATAGGGCAAACGCTGCAAAAATGACATCATGATAAAGAACCGTCTTTTCATTTCCTCAGATGACACCCTGGTGATAGTGACAGCAGATCATGGCCACACCATGACCATAGCAGGCTATCCTGATGCAGGAAACCCAATATTAGGACTGGTTAAAGAAGAGGGTGCTTTGAAATTGGCAGCCAATGACAAAATGCCATTCACTACCCTTGGTTACCAGAATGGTCCTAATTCATTTTTTGGACCCAGAAAGAATTTGACTGGCGTCAACACCCAGGATGTAGATTACAAGCAACAATCACTGTATAATGGTGCAGATGAGTATGAATCTCATGGCGGACAGGACGTTGGTAAGTTGATCAGCGGTGGTGAAACCTAGTTATTCAGGATAATGATTAAGTTATATGATATTGATGATGATTGTTGTGAAAGATTTGTGTACCATTTTAATGATGATGATGATGATGGTAATGATGATGGTTATGATGATGGTGATGATGGTAATGATGATGGTGATGATGATGGTGATGATGATGATGATGATGGTGATGATGATGGTGAGGATGGTGATGATGATGATGATGTTGATGATGATGATGATGATGATGGTCATGATGATGGTCATGATGATGATGATGATGTTGATGATGATGATGATGATTATGATGATGATGGTGATGATGGTGATGATGATGATGATGATAATGGTGATGATGGTGATGATGGTGATGATGGTGATGATGATGATGATGATAATGATGGTGGTGATGATGATGATGATGATGATGATGATGGTAATGAAATACATTCTGTCATTTGTAATGTCAAACTGGATCCAAAATATTTTTCTAAACCGCCTTCAATTTTCCTTTAGGAATCTATTCCAGTGGTCCCTGGGCAGATCTCTTGGTTGGTGTCGTGGAACAAAACTTCGTCTTCCACGTCATGGACCACGCTCTCTGCTTGAGTGACAGCAAACAGAAAAAATGTAGCAAGCCAGTTGCCAGGGGAGGAAAACCTCAAGTGAACTCGGCAAACACTGCTTGGGCACCTATACATGTTGGTGTACTCTTGGCATTATTGTCGGTAGCTGTCAATGTGAACATATTGTAGGTGAAAGTGGTGTGGTCTTAGTTTCTTTGAAGCACTGGTCATGAATTCGGGGGGGGGGGGGGGGGGGGGGAGGGGAGGGGATTGAATCTTCAATATATCTCTTTAGCTTGGGCATAATGTTTTGCCTATTTCAGACCATGCTTTATGCATTCCTTTGATAGAATAGGATTATTTGTGTCATATGTATCCAAACACAGAAATAATACTCAATCGAATGACATGCACGTGGTCTGAAATGGGCAAAACATTAAACCCAAGCTAAAGAGATCAAATCGGAACAATTTAGCCATGACACATGCACAACAATAAGCTTTAACTATTTTACCCAGACCCTCATGACTATACCCACCCAAGACGTGGGTGATCTTTGCTATCTTTGGTAATATTTTCAAAATACCTTTTCAAGGGTCCATTCTTCACGACCCTGTTTCATAAAGCCAAAATCGTTAAGAGCTCCCTTATCCTCCACCCTCCCCTCCCCTTCTGCTAATTTATGACCAAATTAAAGATACGACTAGAAAAATGTTATTATTACATTTTCAGATAGCTAGAGCAAAATTTTAGTTAGGAACTAGAAAATTCTTAGTTATAGAGTAGACCTTTTTGCTCTATCACTATTTCTCGACTTCGTGCGCTTTCAGAACAATAGGTGCATCAAAGATTGTACGAAATTTCAACATCTTTAGAATTTGAACAAAAGATGCTTGTATTTCATTGTTGTAATTAACAATGAGTCGGGCCATACCAATGCACAACACTTACGTACGTTGAAATCATGACTTTACCACAAAAACAACAACAACAACAATGAAATACGAATATCTTTTGTTCAAATTCTAAAGATGTTCAAATTTCGTACAAACTTTGATGCACCTATTGTTCTTAAAGCGCACGAAGTCGAAAATAGTGATAGAGCAAAAAGGTCTAGTACAAACACTAAAAGTGTGCAATACTTTGCACTATTTACCACTAAATAGTGTTGATTAAACAATAGAGAACAATAGAATTAGCATAAGTTACCAGTATTTAGTGGTATTTATGTTGCACACTTTTAGTGTTTGTACTCTATGATAACTATAGATTTTCTTAATAAAATAGCTTAAAAAGGTTCATCATACGCTATCCATGATTAAAAAGATAGTTTTTATAGTAATATAGCATCTTGATAAAATCACAAAATGTTTTTTTACAAGTTTGGCAGTACCTGAGAATATAGTTTTATAGTAGATTCTGTAAATTCGACAACGAAAGGTGGCATATTTTCTGACAAGTTTTGGCTTCTGTCTACCAAATTGCCTAGGGTTCAATCAGCTGATGAAAATCTTTGAATATCGTTTATCTGGGTCTTTCTTGGTGCTGCAGGAAGTATTGTATTCAAGGTTAGGATTCTTTGTATTACAGGGTATTGTTTCGTTCTAAGTTCTTTGTTCTTGGCTATTGTTTTATTGTGTTCATGTCTCAGATGCCTGCAACACAAGAAAGAGCCCATAATCTGCGCTGTCAGTTGCTGGTGTCAAACACTGACCACCATGTGCTGTCAGCCATAGAGAATTTTATTGAAAACTTGAAAACGATTCAGCTGATGAACATTCCGCTTGAGTTTGCCAAGTTTTGATGGATGAAAGCCAAAATTAACTCTTATATTTATGCATCTAGATGTCAGCTGCAGAAATTTAGCTTACTTACATAATCAAAAAATGTCTCCAATTTACACAGGTAGCCCGTCATCAATTATCTTTAAAGTTTGCATAGATTTATAATAAAAATTGTTCATAAATTTCATAGATATTTTTTTATTCAGTTCACTATCTTTAAGGGTACGGATCTGCGCAATGGTTATAGCTATATAACTATAATTTGATGTCGATTAATGTGCATTGGTATGGACCGACTCGTTGTTCATCACAACAATGAAATACAAGCATCTCATCGAAAATATTGATAGAGCAAAAAGGTCAGACAACTCAAACAAATAATCTTATCGTCAGAATGACACGTGGTCTGAAATGGGAAAATATCACGTGCATGTGGATTGGGTCCATTTCAGCAGCTAAGGAAAAAGGTCAAAAACAGCATGCGTATAGACAGAAAAGGGTGTGTACGTGATGCTTGTCGATCACTGATCGAGTGGACGTAAGTATTACAGGAGAACCGTATTGATTCAAGCTTCAACACTCAGCGTAGCAGTGAAAATGAGGGTTCTTCTATTGTTCCTGCTAGCCATACTACTTCAACAAGACAGAGGTAAGCTTATAGACCACAATCACATTCGTATTATGGTCTTTGTTTTCTCAAGTTGTGGCTAAGTGTTATCAAATCTTTAGCCTTTTAGATACTTTCAAGTCATGTTTGATTTCAATAAGGTTTTCCGATTTAGCGGCTTTTTAAAAGTTATTGCCAGTCCTTAAATTTATTATCACTTTATGATAAATGATTATAAGTTCAGTGATATAAGATCAATTAGGTATAATATTCGAAGAAAAACTACGAATGCCGTTACATGGCTCGTCGAGGGTTTGATCCGAGCACCTTTTGACATCAAGGCAGCTTCTGACCAACTAGACCAACTAGACCAAGCGACACAACACGATAACTGCTCCCGCTATCTCTTACGTTGTATTTACAAAACGCAAAATCCCCGAAAGAACAGATATTATGAAAATAGTGCAGTTTTCACTGAACTGTAACTGGTCGGTGACTCAAACTTGCATGAGTGAGCGAATAAAAGCTATAATAATAATACTCATAAAGCTGTTCAAATTTCTTTCTTTCTGGTTTTTGTAAATTCTGATAGATGCATAAGTGTTTTGTGTCGTTGCTGCCACCCATGCAAAGACGCAAATTATTATGGGGATTTTTCTTTACAGTGCACATCTTATAGCCAGCATTATTGTAGATTATGCTTAGATTATGATGGTCAGTCATGATCAGTGATTTTATTTCTCGTTCATTTAAACGTTCGATTGATTATTATGAAATTTCAACAACTATCGTTTTACATACCCAGTCTGATGTTTGAAGAGAAAGCCCCTGGGCCATTGAAATGATATGAACCTAGAATAAGATATGAATAATTTGCTAACACCTCCCTTGTCTCCCATTTTCTTCAAATTGGCTACAAAGAATAAGCCAATTCACAGTTTAAGAATAGTTATCAGAACGCATGTGATTTTATCCCGAATTTCTCACCTTCTTTTTTTTAATTAAAAACAAAAGAAGGTTTAAACAAAAGAAGGTGAGAAATTCGGGATAAATTCGCATGCGCACTGAAAACGATTCTTAAACTGTGAATTGGCTTATTGAAGTAGAATTACGTCCAGAGAACAATTGGCGTTTGTCAACATGTAAAGTCAATCAGTTTCAGTATAAGTCACTGAAAAATAATGTCCTGCAAAAAATTGGACCTAGCTACAATATTTTTATTCCTCGCCTGCAATATAATTTATTCTAGTTTACACCAAAATACATTTGCACGTATAAAAATTAGATGATAAATTGGAGGTTTAGGCAACTATCGACAAGCCGAAATATTTTAGTATTACTGAATTACTTTATTGTTCATATTTTGGATGGATTTTTGACGGAAAATGTACTTCAGGTTTTAAAAATTAGTGTAAATTCTGAATCAGAAAACTCTAATAAATAGAAAATGAAAATAGAAAATAGAAAGTGCTATTGATTGGATTAGTATTCCCATTAATACAAAGCCGGGATTGAAGCATACCAATTAGTCATTTATGCACTTGGTGGCAAAGGTATTGCCAGAATGGCGAAAAAGCCGTTAAATCGGTTAACCCTAATATGAAATATATTCTTGTGCAGTGTTACACCAAAGTTGTTGTTTTTTTCGATCAAATTTTCTTCTGTTCAATGTGATCTACTGGCCACTTTCAACCACGTCTCTCTACTCATGATGCTGAAAGAACAATAGAATTAGCATAGTTTTCATAAACCCTTGAAAAACACTTAAGCATATTCAGCTTTGTTGACTTCTTTTGTTTTCTGTTGTGTTTATCTGACTATTACATTGTGTTTCACTGGTTTATGAAAACAACTCTATTTTGTAGTATTTACCTATGTTGCAGCTTTTATTAGTGTTTGTACTCTTAGCGTGCTCGGAAAATTTTGCATTGGTCACTAATCTCATTGTCTGCTGATTTCTGCTCTTCTCAGACTGTCATCGGTCACAAAATACTCTTCAACTCTGTTTAAGGGTCGAATGAAATTTGGAATTTTTCGCGCGCTTCTATCTTGGATGAGTTAAACAAAATCATATATTTCTACGATTTTAATACAGGAGGCATTTAAAAGCAGAGGCTTTCTGAAAGAACTTGATGTCATTCACACCAATGAATGGCTTGGTCTGTTTTTTTCTTCTCCCATGCGCAGATGATGATAATGCATTTTTTTAATCGTATCTGCGTTTCTGATCGTTTTAGTGTGGACGGGCGAAAACGCGTGTGGACGCAAAGCTTTCGATGCGTTTTGGGTGAAATTTAAGCGTTCTATTTATAAAGCTCTTAGCAGCGTAAATGTTTGCAGATTTGAAATAAAGGTTAAATTGTGAACCTGTTGTCTAGGCTCTGATGCTGCCGACTCTTTAAGGCCATCCCAGAAAAAGAACCAATGGTTTGTTGATGGTGTCGACAAGTTGAACAAGTTGTTGTCCCAGAAACCCAATCACAATCCAGCGAAGAACGTGATTTTATTCGTCGGAGATGGCTGTGACATCGCTACTAACACTGCTGCTAGGATACTGAAAGGACAACAGAATGGCAAGAAGGGTGAAGAGGGTTATCTGTCGTATGAAGAGTTTCCATACACTGGTCTGTCAAAAACATACAATACGAACCGACAAGTTCCTGACTCGGCGGGCACGGCTAATGCTCTCTTCACTGGAGTTAAGACTAGAAGTGGTAAGAATAATATTGTAATACTTCATTGCTTGTCTACATCGCAAGTATAGCAGAGGCGCGCAGCTCACAGGGTCGTATTTTGTAACTGAAAGCAATGCAAAGGCACCACTGGAAGCCACTATAGAACCCTTTCACGTGACGTCAAAGCAGCTCAATTTGGAAGACAAAGCAAAATAATTTCAATCTCCTAAGAATTGGAAATCTATTGTTTTGTCCCGCTCCAAATTGAGCTGCATTCCGACTTGCTGCAAGGGATCTGTATAGTCCATGACCCTGTAAACTTGTGATTCAGCTGATGAACATTCCACACGAGACAGGAAATGACGTCATATGAAACCCAGCAATAAGGCTCGCAAAAAAAGCACACACTGGGAACCCTGTGTACCGAAAAAACTAAATATTTACACCAAATGTTATTATTCTTCATAAAAAAAGCCGTGATTGGAGTTAACGAAGAAGTGGTACCTAAAAAATGCGATACATTGACTGAAGCAAGGAAAGTCGACAGTATCTTGAAGCTCGCAGAGGAAGCTGGGATGTCAACGGGTTTCATCAGCACCATGCGAGCCACACATGCTACACCGGCGAATCTGTATGCAAATTCGCCAAGTCGATTCTGGGAGAGTGATAAGGATTTACCAAGTGATGCCAAGGATTGCAAGGATCAGGGTATGCATTACGACACAGGGAAGGTTTAGGGAAGGGGGTGAATGCCTGACAACTGGTCGCTAAATATTAGAGGTTGCTCGCTTACTAGGTGGCCGATATTCTAGAGGTTCTCTGAACAGAGATTGACTTTTTTATGATCACAGCCTTGCAGTTGGTAGAATTTCAAGGCAAGATTGGAGATGGCATGGAGGTTGTTCTTAGTGGAGGTCGCATGGCTTTCCTTCCAAATAACATAACAGACTATGAGGAGGTGAATAAAACCGGTCAGCGGCTGGATGGTCGTAACCTTATCGATGAATGGGTGGCAAAACGACCTGACTCGAAGTTCGTATGGAACAAGAAGCAACTAGACGCTGTTGATGTGGAAAAGACGAAACACGTTCTTGGTAAATTATGATAGATGAAACAGTCATCTTTGCATGTAGAAATGTTGTTGTTGTGCTCTTTTTCTACCATGAATTGATTCTTGTTTAGGTCATCAGTTCCTTTCCTTCCTTCCTTACGTGCTTGCTTCCTTGCTTCCTTGATTCCTTGCTTGCTTGCTTGCTTGCTTGCTTGCTTGCTTCCTTGCTTGCTTGCTTCCTTGCTTGCTTCCTTGCTTCCTTGCTTCCTTGCTTCCTTACTTCCTTGCTTGCTTGCTTGCTTGCTTGCTTGCTTCCTTGCTTCCTTGCTTCCTTGTTTGCTTGCTTGCTTCCTTGCTTCCTTGCTTGCTTGCTTGCTTGCTTGCTTGCTTCGTTGCTTCGTTGCTTCGTTGCTTCGTTGCTTCCTTGCTTCCTTGCTTCCTTGCTTCCTTGCTTCCTTGCTTCCTTGCTTCCTTGCTTCCTTGCTTAATTGTTTAATTGTTTCCTTGCTTCCTAGCTTTATTGCTTGCTTGTGTGTTTCCTTCGATTCCTTGTATTCTTGCTTGTTTGCTTCCTACCTTCCTTCCTTACTTCTTCTCTTTAATTTTACTCCTATCGCATGTAATTTATAAGCGTCTTATTCGAAATTTCAGGTCTTTTTGACTACACTGTCATGAAATACGAAGTAGACAGAGTCAATGACACCGCTGGCCAACCTTCTCTGCCTGAAATGGTCGAGTTTGCCATCAAAATATTGAAGAAAAATCCTAAAGGATTCTTTCTGATGGTTGAAAGTAGGTTTTCTCTGATCAGCTTAAAACGTTAAATTCAGGATCTAGCATTTTATCTCATCGTTGTTTCGCAAGGAATAAACGACTTGTTTGAGAGATTATTTTATTGTTCCGTGTTGATAATAGGACTGAAATTCTTTAACGAAATTATTCTTTTTCATGGATGTATGCTTATGGAGTTCCTGTGGATTTAGCAGAAATTTTTCCGCCAAAACGCGCGCGCGTCACATTCGTCACATGTAACGCTGCCGTGAATTTGTTAGTTACCATGCCAACTCGTTTACTTCCAGGTGGCTTAATTGATTACGGTCACCATGCCAACAATGCTCATCGTGCCCTTACTGAAGCTCTTGCTATGGATAGTTCGGTTATCAAGGCAATGGAGTTAACCAATAAAGGTAGGCAAGGGTGCCAGTGAAATTCATGGAATTCAAACTTTACTTTGTTTTCACTGGAAGGAATGGAAGGCAAGCAAGGGAAAATGAAGAGAAAGGAAACGAAAGGAAAAAGAATAGAAGAGGAGAGGAGAGAAGAGAAGAGAAGAGAAGAGAAGAGAAGAGAAGAGAAGAGAAGAGAAGAGAAGAGAAGAGAAGAGAAGAGAAGAGAAGAGAAGAGAAGAAGGAAAGGAAAGGAAAGGAATTGAAAACGAAGAGAATGAAGCAAAGGGAAGGGAAAAGAAAGGAAGAGAAAAGGAGGAATGGAAGGAAAGAAAAGAGAAGAGAAGGGAAGAGAAGAAGGAAAAGAAAGGAAAGAAAAAATGATATCTAAAGATAACGTGAGATTGTGTCTTCCATTTATAAAGAAACGTCTTCTCATTTCTTCAGATGACACACTGGTGATAGTTACAGCAGATCATGGCCACACCATGTCCATAGCAGGCTATCCTGACGCAGGAAACCCAATATTAGGACTGGCTAAGCAAGATGGTGCTTTGCAATTGGCAGCCAATGACAAAATGCCATACACTACCCTTGGTTACCAGAATGGTCCTAATGCATTTCATGGACCCAGAAAGAATTTGACTGGCGTCAACACCCAGGATAAAGATTACCTGCAACAATCGCTGTATAATGGTCCAGATAATTATGAAACCCATGGCGGACAGGATGTTGGTGAGTTGATCTGGGAAGGGGGAGATGAATTCAATACTTCGTATAGTTTAATACATGATGGGGATGATGAAATGATGGTGATGATTGTGAGGGATTTATAATCCCTTTGTGGTAATGATGATGATAACATTGTTGACTGAAGGTATTGATAAATTATGAATACAGACTTTACTGACATTATGAATTATGAATACTGACAGCACGTACACGGTACGACATGCCGTAACATTGAAATGGCTTTCCATTGTCTTCCAGTAATTCATCCAATCACAACGCGTAGTTGCGGTACGGCTACAGTACAACTACGACGTTTTTCGTACCTTTTCCTACTGATGCGAAAACTGCTCTAATAGTGATGATAACATGGTGATGTTGGTGTTGATACCAGTGAACACCGTGATGATGATGATGATGATGATAACAATGATGATGGTGATGATACCAATGATGATGGCGGTGATGCCAATTTTTGATGATAATGATAGATGATGGATGATGGCGATGCCAATGGTGATGATGATATGATGCCAATGATGCATGATGACGGTGATGATGCCAATGATGGTGGTGATGATGACAATGAATAATACTACCTGTGATAATAGTTAAGGCATTATGATAATGAGCGATGCATTATAACGATGTTTAGTCCAATGCTATCATGATTCATCCCACCAAACCCACTCTTTAACGTATGCTGATTTGCATGTTTTTTATCATTTTTTGGGAGTTCAAACTTCATCTTATCCCTGCGTGAACTCTAAACCCCCTTCCATTCTCCTTTAGGAATCTATTCACGTGGTCCCTGGGCAGATCTCTTGGTTGGAGTCGTGGAAGAAAACTACGTCTTCCACGTTATGGACCACGCCCTCTGCTTGAGTGACAGCAAACAGAAAAAATGTAGCAAGCCAGTTGCCAGGGGAGGAAAACCTCAAGTGAACTCGGCAAACAGATCTTGGGCACCTGTCCATGTTGGTGTACTCTTGGCATTATTGTCGGCAGCTGTCAATGTGATCATACTGTAAACGAATATGGTGTGGTCATAAATTCTCAGGGGGCAGGAAACGCGGATGGGGAAGGGTTTTTTCCCCATACTAGTCTCTTATATTTTTTAACCACCACTTTTTAGGGTGCTCCACGGTCCCTATAGGGAAGGGGGAAAGGTCGAGATACTTAAGTTTTGCTGCCTAAAATTATGCAGACATTTTATTCATCTTGAACCAAAACTAAAAATTTAAATTATTTTACCCCTACCTTCCAGCTTAGTTGACCTTCAGAACAAACTCAAAGTCAACCAATCAGAATGGAGGATTCGACATTGTATTTTGATTAGCATTTCGTATTTTTCTGCCAAGAGAATTTATGGAATACAGGTTCTTCCTTCTTTAAATTAATCGTAAACGCTAGTCAAACTCATGGTGGAATTATGTTTCAATCAATAACAAAAGTGTACATTGTATACTCGGAAAATTGCTAACCAAAAATAGTGACCCATAATTCCTTTTGGGGCAGGCGATCAATATTAGACTCAGCTGGTTTAGTCACTCAAATTTATTTAACCTTCCCAAAACGTGATTGTGGCTACCTTCTCAATGTACTTGTACAAGATTTCTCCACCCACCCCTCCCCTCCTGCTAATTTATGACCAAATTAAAGGTGCAACTGGATAATAAGTTTAAACATTTTTATCTTAATTTAATCATAATTTTAGATTAGCAAAAGAACTTAAAAATATGAGATGCCTATAGAAATAAAAAAATCATTTTGACGAAAATATGTTGATAAAAGTATAACATACTTTCAAGAAGTTTGCCGTTATCTGAGAAAAATGCTTTCAGATTGTGGTCCATTCTGCAATTAATCTAACAACTCAAAAACGTCGGATTTTTCCCCACTACTGTAGGTATTCAAGTGTTCGCCACTGTTTTCATTGCTATGCACCAAATTTTGCAAAGAGGCATAAGAAAACAGCATTGAAAACTACAACAGATTTTTTCCTTCTATGTAATAAAACAGATAAAACAACTTTTTCCATACTTTGTTCAGTAATAAAGCCATTAGAAGTGCCGAAAGCAATCAAGAACACTTCTTCAATGCCTATGTCATGTAGGGTTAGGGTACAGAAAAAGCTGTTTTATTTGTTAAACAATGATCTTGGGGGGCAGTATTAGTTGAGAGAATTTAGGGGTGAGAGCTACAATCTTTTTTTTTTTCATATGGAAAAGTCTTATCAAGGTTTAATTCACTTGGATGGTACAAAGATTGTAGCTATAGTACATCAATTATTGATGTACTATAATGTATAAGATTCCAAATACAAATATGGAACACAAAGACAATTGTCATATTTCATTCTTGTAAGAAGCCGGGGTACCAAAAAGCCCCTTGGCTCCACCTAAGTTTATCATTATGCAGGCACGTAGAGGCCATTGTCGTTATAATATAGTCAGTAAACTTACAGTATACACACATACTAGTGCATACAACATATCTACATTCATATTGCTTGCACATATTATCAGCTGAATGAATCTTATTGGCAGCCTTTAGTGACAGGCAAACACTGCCCATCATGTGCTATTAGCCTGAGTAATGGTGCATTGGGGCCTCTTCTTTCTTTCTCTTTTTGGGCCGCTACTCAGGCTGTGTGCTATGAACCAGAGAGTATTCTATTGCTGGGTATCAATCAGCTGAATGAAAGAATCTCATGAATCTCCATTACCAGCCTACAATGACGGACAAACACTGCCCACAATGTGCTATCAACCGGAGAGTATTCTATTGCTGGGTATCAATCAGCTGAATGAATCTCATCAATCTCATTACCAGCCTACAATGACAGACAAACCCTGCCCACAATGTGCTATCAACCGGAGAGTATTCTATTGCTGGGTAGCAATCAGCTGAATGAATCTCATAAATCTCATTACCAGCCTACAATGACAGACAAACACTGCATGTCATGTGCTATCAACCAGAGAGTATTCTATTGCTTTGTATCAATCAGCTGAATGAATCTCATAAATCTCATTACCAGCCTACAATGACAGGCAAACACTGCCCGTCATGTACTATCAACCATGTGCTAGACATGAGTAGGTAAGACCCTTTAAAACAATTATATATTTCTAATTAGAGTCTGTTGATTAAAACAGACTGTCAAATCTACCTCGTAATGGAAATCACTCTAATAGACCCCTTGCAGCACGTCAGAATGCAGCTCATTATGGAGGACAAAACCATAGATTCCAATTCTCAGGAGTTTGAAATTCTTTTGTTTTGTAACTCTAAATTGAATTGCATTCTGACGTGCTGCAAGGGGTCTATTTCACACTTCATACCAATATTAAATTAGAACTCTGTTTGTAATAAAAAATAATTTATATGTAATATCTAAATTAGTCTCTTTTATATGCTATATTATAGTACAAAATACTTTGAATGTTCATAATTATACTGTATTCATTAATTTCATTCATAACAAAAATACTAATTTGTAAATTTACTGTAGTTTGGAATTGACTATATACTTTGTCAGCCATTGCTAATGTTGAGATGCACTGCAGTTATGTAAATCATGATAGCAGAATAGACAAGACAGAATTCCTTGTGGTGTAATGTTTTCCCATTTCAGACCTTGTGTCATTCTCATGAGAATAAGATTCTTTGTTTGAGTTATGTCCATATTCATGCGTCTTCTCATGTGTTAAACAAAAAAATGATACTCTAGGGAATGACTTGGCCTTAGATGGGAAAACATGCACCATGCAGAATAAGGTCTATTGCACTGTGAGTATGAAATTTGCTCTAAATCAGAGGATGCTGATTTAGAAAAAGGATATTTTATATTTGCCTCAAGTTCCAGCTCCCATCTCCTTCCAACCTAAGATTTAACTGGTGATACTCAAACAGAGTCTCTCTGTGTCCAATGCTCACTAGCGTGATCCCCAGCTGCTTGCATTTTTCATACATATCCTTTTCAGTCTCTGTATCCAATGCACTGGTAGCTTCATCTATCATAGCAATAACAGGCTTGTGGTAGAACAGCCGAGCGAATGCCAGCCTTTGCATCTCACCTGGGGACAACATATCCTCCCAGTTGCCTTCTATATCCTCTTCAATCCCTCCTACACGACTGCAAACAGCAGTAAGGCCAACATCATCGAGAATGCTCACAATTTTCTCATCATCCATCTCTCCATTCTCTGTGTATCTCTGCTGAATTGGTTCATCATAAGGATAGATAACTTGCTGTTTGAGTGAGCCATCTGACAATAGAGCTCTCTGGGGTAAAAATATAATATTACTTGGATCAAAGGAGCAATTCCTGATGACCATTCCTGAAACTGGTTTCCATAAGCTACTTATCACTCTTAGCAAAGAGCTTTTTCCACTGCCTGTCTTTCCAGTAATTAGAATGTTTTGTCCTGGAATTACATTAAGATTCAGGTCCTTCACTAGAAGCTTAGATGATTTGGGTGCAGCATAGGAAACTGATTCTAGTTGAAAGATAGTACTACCAGTCAGATGCAAGACGCCAAAGGATTCAGAACTACTTGTACGACTGTTATCATCATCTCCCTTTTCTTTTTTCATCAGGGTTTCTATCAACTCTCCAATCCTATGAGTATAACCTGCCATGTCTGATACAGAGTTGGACAGATCAATCAGCTTGGTAAAACTGCCAATCAAATACATCGACACAAATGAATTCTTGCTTATTTCACCAGTCAGTGCCGTTTGAGACATATCCTTATATTTTCCAGCAAAAAGCGCAATAGCAATGAGGATGTAACTGAGTATTGCACCAACATAATCAAAAAAGTTGACAGAAAAGCTGAGGAAGAACTCATAGTTAACCAATCTTTGTTGGACTTTTAGTAGGTTTTGGAGTCTTCTGTTAGTTCGTCTTTCTTCAAGCATTCCTGATCTGTAAAAGGCAAGAGCCTCTGAATTCACTCGTACCTACAAGAAGGAAAATGATTAACAATTCTAATACTTTCTTATTGGAATTGCGCGCTCTAGAAAATGTATTTCTTTTCCCTCCATGCGGTGTTGAAATTTCCAATGGGTGGAGGAGGTGGAGAGAGGTTTGAGGAATACACTGTAGATACTCTACCTTATATCAGCTGTGCCTCACTTAGCAGGACTGTAGCAAGGCCAAAAATATTAGGGGGGCCCTATAGTTAGGTCAAAAGTATTGGGGGTGCTATATTCTAAAATGCCCAATGCATTAGTAACAGACCTAAAATTTTCAGTGTTCAATATTCAGTACATCCGCAATTATTGGAGAGGCCCAGCACCCCAGGCCGGCCCCTCCCCCTACTACAGGCCTGCTTAGATCAGCCCAGAGGTTGTTTCAGGGTTTGATCTGTAAGTTAGCCATACCCTGACTTTGATCAGCCCCGAGGTTGTTTCAGGGTTTGATCTGTAAGTTAGCCATACCCTGACTTTGATAAGCCTAGAGGTTGTTTCAGGATTCAATCTTACGTGAGTTAGCCATGCCCTGATTTAGATGAGCCATGACATTGTTTTAGGGTTTTATACGTGAGTTAGCTGTGCCTAACTAAAATTAGCCCAGAGATTGTTTCAGGGTGTGATTTGTGAGTTAGCCAACACTAGTGCTAACACTGATAGGCTAGGTAGCAAATCATAACTAACCTGCATATGCTTAAACCTGAAATCCCCTTCAAATTTTTCCTGCCTGACAACCAATGAAATAATAGGAGACATGATAAGCCTATTGATGATGGTCCCGACCAGGAAATATCCAAAAATACTGACTGGTCCAATATATCCTGCACTGGAATAACACTGGTAGGTATAATATGCAATAGTAAACGGAGAAATGATGAGTGCTGCTATGATTTGACTGAACTGCTTACAAAAACGGTCCACATCTTGGGTTATCCGTTGATCGGGGTTGTCTATGCTTTGGTCCAGGACGTTCAGGTTGTAATATGAGTCATGTTTGAAATACCCCTTGTGGACGTATTGCGTGAGTAAACTTCGCCATTTTACGTAGGAAAGATTACTCACATACTGTACCAAGCTTTTCCCCAAGGCAGTGCCAATGATAAAGCTTAGAGAAACGAAAATTAAAGCGCGAAAACCTTGCTCATCTCTGCTACCAAGGACCTCATAATACTGACTTGGAATGAGTCCAGTATTGTAGATCAACATTTGCTCAGCCAAAGACAATCCAAGCAAGATTAGAAAGAGAAGAGAGGTGGTGGATAGCCATTTTGGAAAGATTATCTTCAAGCAGCACCAAAATCGCCGGAAAAAGAGAAGATCTAGCTTGAGAGATTTTGCATTTTTGTCTTTTTGAGGAGACATCTTCAGGCAGTTCAGGTTTCCTCAGCTGACCATGAGACACTAGTGAGACACCACAGGTAGCCCAAGCTGGGTTGCTGTGGTGTCATATTATAAGAAAAATAGCCTGTGGGGGAATGACGGGAACCGGAAGCGCCTCACACGGCTGCGCAGACTGCGCAGGAGGCTAGAAAATGTATGCAATCCTTAAAAACATCAATAATTAAAACTTCTATCTAACAAATAAAGAATTTACAGCAATATAATTTTACAACTTTCATGGTTAAATACATCTAAAAACGTTTCAAAATATTTTTTAAACGAGAAAAATGTAGTCTACCCAACCCCTACCCCTCTCAGGATTAAAATTGACCCAAACTGCTGGTCTATCATATCGCTGGCTCTTTCTCTCAATCCAAGATGGCGGACAAGATGGCAGGTTTTCTTCCTCGTGGTAAACTTTCACGCCAGATTTTCTCCGTCCTTAGACGCCATTTATCCACAGCTGCTGCTGCAGAAAAACCATCCACAACTCAAACAGGTATCCCATTCATAGTTCCTCATCATACTATTAAAAAAGCTTTAATTGTGCATCCAAAATCAAGAGCTTTCCAACCGAGTCTCAAACACCAGTGGCTGACTAAGACAGTCCTCACCCAAGGTCTACCAGAATCATACCTTGAAAATTCCGATCTTTCATCCGAGGAGATTCAGAAATCAGTAGAAATGTTCCAAGGTTCTCTGACTCAACATCTTGCTTTCCAAAAAGAACTCAAAAAGTACAAGACAAATTTTGAAGAAGAAATCAAACTTGGGATATTTCAGGATGTTTTGAGGATATGTTGGGGATTTTCGGATAAATGTTCAAGACTGCGAGAAAGCTTCTTAGATGTAAGCCCTAAGATCCATACGCATTGGGTAAGAAGGAACGAGTTTTGTCAGTTGGTTTTTCATCCTGACTTGGTATTGTGGACAAGTGATCCCAATGTTATTTACGAAAAAGGTGAGCTTATGTATAAATTACTTCAATAATGTTTTTAATACTTGTATATGTATATTGATTTTGCATACTAAGGAATTGTTTATTAATATTGCTATATTAAGAGGAGAATTGCTGGGTTTCAATCAGCTGATAAAAATCTTTAGGCCAATTTACATGGTACAACTTTTGTTTACAACTGTCGCATGCAATCTGCTTACGCCATGCTTACTACACAAATTGTTTCATGTAAACCAACCCTACAACTTGTTACAACTTTTTCTTGTTGTGCGCAACAGTTGTGCATGAGCAAGTTGTATGGTTGATTTATACAAAACAATTTGTGTAGTAAGCATGGCGTAAGCAGATTGCATGCAACAGTTGTAAGCAAAAGTTGTACCCTATAAATCTGACTTTTTTGAATCTCATTATCTACTCCAAATCATGGCCAAACACTAACCACCTTGTGCTGGCAACCAGAAAGAATTCTAGATATTGAAAAAAAACAACTTGTGATTCAGCTCATGAACATTCCGCATGAGACAGGAAATGACATCAAGTGAAACCCAGCAATTCGCTAGAAGATTATCTGTATTCAGGACTATCCAGAGAAAATATTTTTTAGGAAGGCATTTTCAACCCAAGAGCCCATTCTTACTGGGCATGCTCGACAAAATGTAAGAGACTCTGGGAAACCCTAGCACGCGTCAGCCAGAAATGTGGTGATCTGTTATGTAATGCACATGCTCAAATTTGAGTTATCAATAGAGAGCGTGCTCCATAAATCAACAGCTTCCTCCCAAAAAAGTTGTTTTTATTGCTTTACAGCTGCACAGTCATTTTATTGACTATCAAAGCAATTGTTATCCATTATTGCAAGAGCTCTAGTAATTGCTAGAGCATTTTTCCCCCCAATGAATTATCATGAGAAATATTCTAACCAATTACTGTAGAGCTCTTGAAATTCTAGGGTTTCCCAGAACCTCTGGCATTTCATTGGGCATGTCAGGGCTCGAAATAGGAAACAATTATAGCCTGCCAGTCCAGTAAATTTTGCCTGCTTTTTTATTATTTTTATTTTCGATTTGCAAGTTCACCATTATTTTTGCCTGCCAAACCTTAAGTTTTGCCTGGCTTTTGGTCATTGGCAGGTCACTATTTTGAGCCCTGCATGTGCAGTTTGGGCTAGTGAAAGATGATAAAACATTGATATATTCAACTAGTCCCAAAAGTAATTACAATGTCCTAGATGGAGAAAAATAATCATGAATGCATATTCTTAATGTTCTTTTAGATATTGAGCCTACTATAGAAATGTCACTCCCAGGGCCTTATGATTCTTATAGCCAAGAACTTTTCCAGCATCCCATAGTCCATCTACGCAACTTCCCAGGATACCAGCCAGGAAATAACAATCCTTTCCCACACAGCCACACCATATTCCTGTCTGACATAAGCAACCAAACAATCGAGCAGATCCATGCATATGGTATCATGAGTATGTTTGGTGTTCTTGTGTCCAAGGCAATCAGTGATGGGAATTTTGTGGGACAGCATCTAGAAACTCCATTGACGACACAGTGTGTTATCTCAAGTGGCAAAGAAATAGTCCTCATGCGTTATCAACTGAATACATTGTCTCTACAAGAAGATCATGGGATCAAAAACCTTGCCTGGGCAACTGAGAAAATGGACTTTTTTACAAGTCCAGAAGAAGTTAACAGTGACAATAGAAGTGTAAAACTTTATGGTAGTTTTGATACGAGGAAAGATCTGCCTGCTATAAATGAAAAATGTATGCAAAACTTGTTGGCTTTTATTCGCAACTAAAATCTGATGGTTATGTAAATGCGTGTGCAATCAGTGTGATTTAAATGATTATATTATATTATGTATATGGACCTGTGTTTTCAATTAAAAAAATGAAAAATTTTATAAATTTGTGTCAGCAACCTTGCATAAATATTATACTTTCAAATCCTTTCGAATTTTATTGATAGCCTGAAACAACCTCTGAGCTGATCAAAGTTAGGACATGGGTAACTCACAGATCTTGAATAGAAATTTAGTAATGTTGGGTTTAGCGGAGGAAGAAAAACAGGGGTATCAGAAGAATATTAAGTTTTGCAGCCCCTTCCCTCCCCTCTCCACCCCCAAAAAAAACTGGCAGAAGGAAGATTATGAGATAAGTTTTGCTCATGAAAAATCAGAGCTAGTTTGTGGATGAGGGGAAGAGAGAAAAAGTAGAGATTCTGAGCTGGTTAAATATAAGCTCTTGTTTCGCTTTAGTCTACAGTCTCAAATTGGGTTGGTCTCTCCCTTTCCAACATTTTCTCACATTTCCTTCATCCATAAAACCAAATCTGACTTTGATCAGCCCAGAAGTTTTTTTCAGGGTTTGGAAATACTGGTATGTGGTGCCTCTAGACCCCTTGCGGCATGTCAGAATGCAGCTAATTCTCAGGAGATTGAATTTTTTTTTGTTCTGTCCTCAAAATTGAACTGCTTTGATGTCACGTGAGGTCTGTATTAAATGGAATCTGGAGGAAAAATGTAGCTTAAGAGGGAGAATGAAGTGAGTAAATATAGAAGAAGAGAACACCCATGTGCAACAAAATAGTAGAACTCTCTAACGCAAGATACATCAATTTTTATTTGATTTTACACACTTGTTGCTTTTATTCATATTAATATTGTGAATGAGTATGCTTAAAGCACTGCATTAGGAAAAGCTTTATATATTTTAAATTGTTTAGTTAAAATATTAAAAAATACGATCTTAAATACGATAATAAAGTAAACAAAATGTTTATCCATTTCTGCTATAATTCCTAAAGAATGGATAATATTTCTAAATTTGCTCTGCACTCTAATAATTAATAATAATTGCCATTTGTTATTCTTAACTCATGAGTCTAGCTAATTTTATGCTTAATTTTCAAAGCATTAGCTAATTGTGATGTGATTATTTCTTTTGTATAGATCCTTTTAATAAATCCCACGATGCTTTATTTTTTGCATTTGACGTCAAATTTATTCTTTTGAAAATTGTTCTTTTGAATGAAATCGAAAAGAATAAATTTGGTGACAAATCAGAAAATAAAGTATCGTAGGATTTATTATGTCGTAGGGTCTATACATGTTTTGTGTTCTCTCCATGTAGTTTGAGCAGAATCAGTAGTTCCAGGAAACGTCCATACACCTATTCTGAACATGGCAGACAGATACAGACAGCCTGGATCAAGGGGGTGAAAATGAGGCTAGTCAGTCATCCATGATCCAAAGATGTGATCTATGTTTTTTCATTCACTGTTCAAGCTTCATCTTTATTACTGGGGTTTACATCATTAGGAATTGTTTTACTCTTCTAAGGAAAAAGCCAGCTTTCCACAGATCAGGGATGACTGACTAGCCTCATTTTCTACTCCTCAATCCTGGCAGTCTAATTGTTTCTACCAGGTTTGAAATTAATGTATACCTACTCCACTTAGACTGATTAATTGTTGACCCCCTACCTAACGCCATCTCTGATTACTATCAAAAAGCCATATCAGTGTTAAACTGAACTTAAGGAACCATTAGTTATGGGGGAGGGATGGGTGCAAAATGAAGTATGTCATTCCAAAATTTTCTTGACATTTTCTACCTTTCATGAAGCACGTTTTCCCAGGAGCTTGCAAAAATTTTGATGGGTTCTCATGTTCCGTTCGCATGAAAAGCAATGACCCCCTTTATTTGCATCGGTTTTCATATCTCTAAATATATGATGGGTCCCTAACTAAATTATATTCATCATAGGTTAAAACTAAAAAAATGCAAATATACTGTACATGATATATATATGATATAGAGAACTACAAAATGGTTTTGAATTCACTATTTTAATATGGTGTTACAAACTTTTCCTGAATTAGCTTGAGTACCACCATGAAGCAATGGCTCCAAGTCGAGGTTGGACCTGATGTGCTCATGCAGTTACTGTATTTTACCAAGGCAAATCTTGACTTGAAGCCATTGTTTTGTGGTCACTCAAGTGAATTTGGGAAACGTCTACAATGTATTGTCAGCACTAAACATGCTTGAATGTAACTGCCTCATAGCTACAGTACTCTATTTTTTTGCAATACTTATTTGCAATTCCCCCTCAGCAAAGCTGAGAATGTGCTCAGTCTTGGATGAAGTGAAAGTGAGCTTGCTGCCCATTGCTCCAAGATTACTTAATGTACAACTTTCATCTGTGGAACAGCATTTATTGGAGGGAACAGCCCATTCTTGTGCATTTATTTTGTTGATTTTCTATAGCTGGTTATATTTTAATCATGACTGATGCTTTTATGCACCATCTGTTGATTTAGAATTAAGAACATTAGTATTAGAAGAAGAACTAGATGTACACTAGTGTGGGGAGGGGGCATATTGCTCCTATAAATTTCTGGTAAGGATTTGTTTGTTTGTTTGTTTTTAACTATAATTTTTAATTAATGAATTAAATTTTTATTTGGTGCCCCCAAATTTCCCTTCGCCACGCAATTGACTACATATACAAAACACTACCAAGGGGGCTTTAAAGAGAGACTGTTCCTTTTTTATTTTTAATTGGGCAGTGGGTTTTAGGAAGGTTACATTACTTGGAATGAGGCTTTGTCAGAATTCAGGCACCGAAATGGGATTTGGCCACACCCTTCAGATATTATTGTGCAAAATTAAACCTATACAACTTTGAGTATGGCTTACCAATGCAACGAACTTGGAGGTCTGACCATATGATATCTTTTTGTGAGAAACTGAAGAATCCAAGTCGACCTCCTCGTATTTCATTATCTCGTAGTATGCCTGTGTCCATAAGCTGTCTGGTGCCTTCCCACATTACCAGTCTGTGGACAGAAAGATGTATTTAAAGACATTGTTTTTTTGATGTTCCTATTCTGCATGGGAGGGGGATGCTATCCTGGTTTGGGGGAGGGGGATAGCCCCTGGACCCAACCTTGTTATTGAATTTGTCCTTACCTAAGATATCCATTAGAAGGAGTATATTTGAGTTCCCATCTGTAGGCTTTCTTGGGCTTCCAGCCTTGTCCCAACTTTTTCTGCCATAAAACTTTTGTCTGTAAGAGAAAGAGCGAGTATTTCAATAACTAAATCTTGTATATCTTTTTCGTTAATTTTTGTCACAGCTTACGACTTACATGACGGCTTGTTTCTCCAGTATGCCATAAAGCATTGCGAATTGCTTGTGAAGGTACTGAGCTAGATTTAACTCTCTGTTGAAAAAGAAAGCTTTTAATATATCGTTCCACATCAAATATAGCAAGTTAGTGTACAATACAGCATATGGAGTTGGAAAAGCCAGTTCAAGATGAAACGAAACAGTTAATGGGATTTTTCTCTGAACATTTTAATGGCTTTTCTAGTTGTGCGTGAATTGCTGGATGCAAGCGAAAACGATCGCAGAAAATAACAGTATTTATATTATCTTTAAATTTATCCTTTTATAAACAGCTAGAGCTTAGTTCCAATCGTTCAAGAAAAAAAAAATTAAACAGCCAACAAAAAGATAAAAAATTCTGACATCGTTTCATTTTATACCCGGAAGTGAGAACTTTTGTTCGATGTACGAGAGCTTTTTTAAAAGTTGTGAAGTATTTCCATCTCCAAATACTTATCAAAACCACTAAAATAGCCAAAAATGTGATGTAAAATATATCCTCGAACTTCAGAAATTTGAATTTTTAACAAAATAAAGAGAACTGCATTAATGATCTTTGCAGAACTGCTTTTCGTTTTGCTACCCGGAAGTGGTTTTTTAGCTACGACTTTTCCCGCCATCAGTTGGACGCGTGCGCTCAGGCCATTTAGAATTTCCCGCCACAACTACAAAGCCTCTAACATGTAACACTGAGGAGTCTTCTTTCTCTTTTGGAATCCTTTCAACTAAAAGAAATAAGTACTATTCCTTTGAATTCTTTTAAATTTATATGAAAAATATATTTTTCTTTCTCTCTTTCGAACATCGTTTACGAAATATCGGTGAAAAGTAAGCTTTTGAACTGCCAAAAGTCTGTTCAGTTCAAGATATTAAGCTTAGCCTAGTACAGTTCGAAAAAATTTTCTAGGAAAAGGTCAGTCAAATTTTCTTATGAAATTATTCTTTTGCTAAATTTAGAAGGCAGAATTATTACACTAATAGGCAAACTGGGCTATTGACAAGCTGTTTACGTTTTGAAGAGAAACTCGACCCAAGAGTGTGGAAGGCACTTTGATGGCGTTAAAGAAGCAGGTACGAGAAGAGATTATATGAAACATTTGAAAGGTTTTTTATAAGCTGTTTTTTTTTTTTGTTTTTCACTCGTGAGGTAAACCAAAACGCAAATGTGAAGGATGTTCGTTTTTTTAATTTAGAAAATCAAGAAAACTGAAGAAAACTCAACAATGTTGTAACAAGTACCTTCAGTGTCAGCCATGTTTTAGCAGTTGCTCTGAATGGACGGATATCCCAGTACGTCTGTTCTCTTCGTTTCCATGACAACAGGAAGAAATGACCATATTGTTGGTAGCCAAAAGCTAAGCCAATGATGTCATCATCATGATGTGTGTTGACAAACATGGTACCTCTGAACTCGATATCTTCGTACTTTGGCTTGGCTACAAGCACAAAATTGTGCAACAATCAGTTGGTAAGTGTTGTCAAAACTGCATATTCTATTATTATTTTCTCTGTATATATCTATTGTTTGGTCAGTTGATGTTGTTGCTCGATTAGGTTTTTAGCTATTCTTTGTAAGTATCTTAGTTTGTAATTCTTATTTTCATCAGTATTGTACTTTTGGTTAGATAATAATGACAATAATACTCACCAACAAACAATCCGATATTGCTGTTTTTTCGCAAATACACCTCATTTCCCTACAAAAGCGAGAAAGAAAACACATAAAGTTATTTACTTGGTATAATCCACGAGGCCAGGCATGCCTTCCATCATTGATCACGTGACATTCACATAGGGTACTAAGATATTTTTAACCTTCATGCATACCTTTATACTTTTTCCCCATGTCATCCAACATGGTGGATACTGATCACGTGACATTCACATAGGGTACTAAGATATTTTCAACCTTCATGCATACCTTTATACTTTGTCCCCATGTCATCCAACATGGTGGATATTGATCACGTGACATTCATATAGGGTACTAAGATATTTTTAACCTTCATGCATACCTTTGTACTTTTTCCCCATGTCATCCAACATGGTGGATATTGATCACGTGACATTCATATAGGGTACTAAGATATTTTCAACCTTCATGCATACCTTTATACTTTGTCCCCATGTCATCCAACATGGTGGATATTGATCACGTGACATTCATATAGGGTACTAAGATATTTTTAACCTTCATGCATACCTTTATACTTTGTCCCCATGTCATCCAACATGGCGGATACTGATCACGTGACATTCACATAGTGTACTAAGATATTTTTAACCTTCATGCATAGCTTTATACTTTGTCCCCATGTCATCCAACATGGCGGATATTGATCACGTGACATTCATATAGGGTACTAAGATATTTTTAACCTTCATGCATACCTTTATACTTTGTCCCCATGTCATCCAACATGGCGGATACTGATCACGTGACGTTCATATAGGGTACTAAGATATTTTTAACCTTCATGCATACCTTTATACTTGGTCCCCATGTCATCCAACATGGTTGATACTGATCACGTGACATTCACATAGGGTACTAAGATATTTTTAACCTTCATGCATAGCTTTATACTTTGTCCCCATGTCATCCAACATGGCGGATATTGATCACGTGACATTCATATAGGGTACTAAGATATTTTCAACCTTCATGCATACCTTTTTACTTGCTATCCATTGAGGAAAGTCTTTGCTTTTGCTGAGAGGGTCAAAATTAACGTTGAAAAATGAACTGAAGTCGGTCTTGGTTATGTTGTTGTTGTATGGGCAAATATCGACAGCATCTGGTACACCATCGTTATCATAGTCACCCTGACACGCATCTCCGACACCGTCATCTGAAAAGAATAAGAAGTGGTTAATATTAGTTATAATAATGATGATGGAGATGAAAGTAGAGAGTGGTAGTGGTGGTGGTAGAGGCGTTGATGGTGATAGTGATAATACTAGTAGTGATAGTAATGGTAAGGGGTGATGACGGTGGTAGTGTTGGTGGTAGTGGTGCTGGTGGTGGTTGGGGGGTATAGATTCAGCAATATTTCTTTCTGCTGGTAGTAGCACTTACTGTCAGTGTCTCGCTGATCAACGTTGCTGACCAATCGGCAGTTGTCTCTGTAATCAGGAATGCTATCGTTGTCATCATCAGAATCACACACATCACCTGTAGATAGGAAAGAAGATAAACAATAGTCAACATGGTAATACCATTCACAGAACAGATAGCGACTGTTCTGAATGACTAGGCTGATTGCTAGATTGTTATGATACTAAAGGTGATGATAATTGATAAAGGATGATATGCAAGTCATTTGGTATCGGTTGAAAAGTCACGTGATTACTTTCAGAAATCGACCACGTGACCTCCGAATAGCCATCTTAAGATCCTAATTTTGTCCTTACCCAGTCCATCACCATCGGTGTCCAGTTGGGCTGAATTAGGACTACGTTGGCAATTGTCATGACTGTCATCTACGCCATCTTTATCACTGTAAGGAAGAAAAAATATTACGTTAGGATTGTTTGCATTCAAAACGACTTGTACACCCTTGGGAGATCGATTAGTAATAAAAAAAACTTACTAGTCTTGATTATAGTCGCACGCATCTCCAGTACCATCCCCGTCTTTGTCGGCCTACCAAGACAATTATTAATGAATGAATGAATTAGACCATCCCCGAAGATGAGAAGTTGTTCGTTCTGTCCTTACACCCGATTTCATATATAGACCACTTGCAGCACGTCGGAATGCAGCTCAATTTGGAGGGCAAAACAATAGGTTCCAATTCTCAGGAGATTCAAATTCTTTTGTTTTGTCCTCCAAATTGAGCTCCTCTGACGTTACGTGCAAGGGGTCTATATGAGTAAAGTTGCATGTAATTAAAAAGTCACATTATATAGGTTTTCAACTCAACTCGATTTTGATTTACCTGATCTTGATTTTTGACTTTAATGCAATTATCGCATGCATCGCCCAAACGATCACCGTCCGTATTTTTCTGATCACGATTGGGAACCTTTGGACAATTGTCAAGTACGTTGATAATACCTAAGAAAAATAACAGTTATATTTGATTGGAATCTTATCCTCTCAAGTTGAGGACTCCCGCAAAACCACCCAACCTTGGCTGGTTTCTTTAATCAATAGTTCCCTTCACAGTTTCCATCTTGAAAGGTAGCCGTGCCTTTGCATCGAAGCGAGACATGATAGAGACCTTTTACACCTTGGACAATTATTCACATGTCTCTATCACTGCAAGTCACCTCATGTCTCGCTTCGATACAAAGGCACGGCTACCTTTCAAGATGGCGCATGGTACTGTGAAGAGGACTATTGTGGCTATATTCTTACCATCTCCATCACTATCCACATCACACATATCTCCAACGCCATCTTTATCAGTGTCCTCCTGATCGGGATTATTGACTGTTTGACAGTTATCACAGGCGTCTCCTATATCATCAGAATCTGTATTTTGTTGACTTTCATTGGGCACACTTGGGCAATTGTCCTATGTTGAATCAATACGCAGTTTATATACAAGAAGCCCTGTCATTTTCCCAACGGCTGGTTTAATAAGGTTTGGCTTTTTTTAGAATAATAGACCTAATTTGTCGTGTGTGTGTGTGTTTTTTTCCATTTCAGACCACGTGTCATTCCCTAGAGTATCCTATCTTTGTTTAATGGTTGTACATGAGAAGACAAGTAAATAAGGTTACAACTCAAACAAAGAATCTTATTCACAAGAGAATGACCATTTCAGACCACGTGTCATTCCCTAGAGTATCATTTCCTTGTTTAACGGTTGCGTATGAGAAGACACGTGAATATGGATACAACTCAAGCAAGAATCTTATTCTAAAGATTGACACGCGATCTAAAATGGGAGAATAATATTGCTATGGGGTTTGGTTGGATCCACTGAAATTCTTACCTGATCGTTCGGTTTTCGGTCACCATCAGCATCGTATTCGCACATATCTCCAATACCATCACCATCTACGTCTTCCTGCCCACTATTGGGTATTTCACGACAGTTGTCCTACAAACGAATCTATCGTTAGTATCTAATGCCCTATAGGGAGGTACCCTGGGCCGGTGATTCCCTTCAGCCCCCTTTCCTTTGGCAATAGACCTTTTCAGCTTCGTTGTTTGTTGTGCCCATTTCAGGCCATGTGATGCCACTCTTGGGAGTTGATTCTTTCATGTGTAAATATTTTAACAAAAGAACATTTCTCAAGGGAATGTCATGTGGTCTGAAATGGGCAATTTGCACACGAAGCTAAAAAGGTCTATTGGTTTGTAAACGTGTATACAGGGAGGGGTGATTTTTGGGGTCAATTTGAAGTTTCATTCCAAATGATAAATCCCAGATATTCCGCTGTGGGTTGGCAATGGATTATCTAGAATGTTTACTTGATATAAATTGAAATGTTAAAGGTTAACCTTTAAGAAGCTCTAAAACCCTGAGCACTTGCTTTCTTAACCCCTCCCAACCGTTCCACTTATAGACCCCTTGCAGCACGTTGGAATACAGCTCAATTTAGAGGACGATACAAAAGGTTCCAGTTCTCAGGAGATTGAAACTCTTTTGTTTTGACTTCCAAATTGAGCTGATTTGACGTCACGTTAAAGGGGTGTATTTGCTGCTGCCAACCCACTCCTCTCTCCTTTCGCTTTTCTCATCCCATTTCTCAATTTATTTACTATCCTTCTCCCATCCCTCCACAGACAAGTCTTGCTTCAAAGAGTTTTTACCTTGGCACAATGTGGTCCTTTACAGTTAAGTGCTCGGTCTGGATATCCATCCATGTCAGTATCTCTTCCGCAGAGAACTCCATCACCACCGTACCCTGGCTTACACTGTCGATGGTAAGTGTCATATGTTAGCTTCTAACTAGTTCACATTATTATGCACAGCTATTTAAAAAAACTAGCTGGTGAAGGTTTTGTTGTATGTTGCATACCAAGCTCGAAATCATGTATTATATTCAAATTAATTTAAATACTGTCAGCATAAGAAAATATGCCGAAAACAATTTTGGGCAATTTGTTTTTGGGCAATTTCTGAAGCTTACGTAGTACGCTTTAATAGCAAAGAGGATTGGGGCAGTAGTCGTTGGGATGAATAGGAATGAGGAGAAGAAAGTAAGAGACAGCATTCCTTCCCCCCCCCCCCCCTTGTCTCTCTTCGTGGCGTTCTCTTCTTTTCCTAGCCCCAAATTTTAAATCTAAATATTTTTTGAGTTTTCAAATCTAAACCCTCCTCATCTAGGGATTTAGTTCAGGACATCAGTACTTTATACACTACAAACCTTGCATTCGTAATTTCGCCCATCGTTTCTTGGAAAACACTGTGCAAGGGTACCACAAGGGTTTGCCCTTGGAGCATTCGAGCAGAATAAAGTCCGTCTGCACTCGCGAGTTGAGTCACCATCATAGCCAGGTTTACATGGTCCACATCGATAACTACCCTGGACATCGACAAGGATAAAAAATTATCATCTGTTTATAAGATTCCATTCATAAGAAAATGTGCGCACTTTATCTTGTCACATCATCAGTGTTTCATTTGTCAGTAGTATTTGTAAAACGAAAGGCTATGTTTTTGGTTGTATGTGCTTGGCTGTACTAGGTTTGCAAGGTGCAACGGAGACACAATCGTTATCAAAAGTAGAAACAAATTATATTTTTCGCAACGATTGCTGCAACGTGTCTCGCAACATTTTTCAATGTACACTGTAGGTTAAACGCCGCGCAAGGCAACATTCTACTTGTGTCAGAAATTTCTCTAGTAATCTCGCCTTATAGGCAAGTTGAAATTCATTAAAGTATGCAAGTCGGACTCAGAGACTTGGCTAGTTCTCTCTTACGCAAGAAATAACTGATCAAGCTGTTGTAATGTTAGGAATATTAAGTATACCTGAGTATTGATGCAATCTGAATGAATAGAACATCCGCCATTTTTGCCATTTGCACACTCATCGATGTCCTCACAGACCTAAATTAATAAGACAAAATAATTCGTATTGGCAATATCATGCTAATGTTTATGGTTACCATGGCTATTTTGACGTTATATTGTGTTGGGCGATTTTTGTGGCGGAAGAAGTAGAAGTAGTGTTGTTATGGTGATTGTTTTTACTGCTAGTGATAAAGGTGGAGATGATTGTTTGTGATGTTGGTGGAGAAGACGAAGAGGTAGTTGCTAGTGTTATGGTTATGGTTATTGTTGAACGTAGTTATGATGGTGTAGGTGTTTGCAGATAGTCGTATTAGTTGTTTATATTGAATGCTGTTATTGTTGCAGGTGGTGGTGATTGTTATTACTGCTAGTGATAAAGGTGGAGATGACTGTTTGTGATGTTGGTGGAGAAGATGAAGAGGTAGTTGCTAGTGTTATGGTTATTGTTGAACGTAGTTATGATGGTGTAGGTGTTTGCAGGTAGTCGTATTAGTTGTTTATATTAAATGCTGTTATTGTTGCAGGTGGTAGTGATTGTTACGTTTTCGTTGGTGGAGGTTTAGCAAGAGGTGGCTATCTGTTGTGGTGTTTTTGGTGATGTTGGTACGGTGCTGTAAAGATGGTGTAGGAGTTGGTTACTCGTAAAAGTATTGCTGTTGTTAGTGGGAAGATTTTTTCATTGATGGAAGTTGAGGAAGAGTTGTTTGTCAGTGCTGGCGTTGATGATGGCCGTCATGATGGTTGTATAATATGATAGTCTTGAACATATACGCATACCTGTTTATTTTTCTTTGCCATGTCAACTCCAAGGCCCATTGTTGCATTCCCTGAAAACCCAACAGGACAGGGCGTGCACTGATACCCAGGTCTGAGATTGATGCATTTCGTAAGGGAAGAGCAGGGGTGAAAATTACACTGTTAAAAAAATATCAAAGTATTTGAAATCAGTGGCCAGTACTTGCGAAGATTCACCACTTTCCATACATCGGCTTACTGATCACAGGCTCACACAAAGCATTCAAACAAGGTTTCAAAGTTCAAATTTGAATAATCCTTTGAACTACCTTGCACCTTGATTGAATGCTTTGGGATTGACCAGTGAACCAATGTATGAAAAGTGGTGGTTCTCTTCTATATTTTCATCATTTATTTAATTCCTATATTTTTCTTTTCATAGTTCATACTGTCGTACCTCATTGACGTCTTCACATCGGATACCATTCCCTGTGAATCCTGGAGGGCATGGACCACACTTGAAGCCCAGCCCTTGGTCAGGTGTTTCATAACATTCAACATATGGAAAGCAAGGCCTTTGAAGACACTTTCCTCCTGCAACTGGAAAAATGAGCAATTCTTTAGTAAAAAGGTAAACAGGGTCGTACAACTCCTTAAGTATAAGCAATTCATCGCTGGTTGAAAAAGAACTTTCTTCTTCCCTTCAAAATCTTCAAAACTTTAAACATGGTACTTTTATTTGTACTATGAGACAACCTCTGGCCTGATCTAAGTTAGGGCACAGCTAACTTACAGATCGAATCCTGAAACAACCTCTGGGCTGATCTAAGTCAGGGCACAGCTATAAGTCACAGATCAAACCCTGAAACAACCTCTGGGCTGATCTAAGTCAGGGCACAGCTAACTCACAGATCGAATCCTGAAATAACCTCTGGGCTGATCTAAGTCAGGGCACAGCTAACTCACAGATTTAACCCTGAAACAACCTATGAGCTGATCTAAGTCAGGGCACATCTACTCATCGATCGAATATTGGATCGTGTTAGGTGAGGTTTCCTAGAGGGAGGAAAAACCGGAGAAAAACCCTCGAGTCAATGGAGAGACCTAACAAACTCTAAAACATTGGAATATCATCTTAAAACTAGTGGTGGAATTCGTTATATGGCTATAACCTGTAATAATACAAAAGACTGCTGCAATGTATCATGTGTAATGTCATCTAATTTATATATTTTACCTGGGTTTTCTCCGTCGGTTTTTCTTTCAGGAAGATTGGCGCCAATTGTATTAAACCTGTTGCCAGTTTGCTGAATCAATGTGCCTGTCTTACAAGCACCACCATGTTGCAGGAATGCACGTACGTATCGTACCTCTTGTGACTGAAATTAGGCAATTTATACTAGTTATACAATGGTTTCGAGTGGTATACCATGGAGTATCCCACGCGTCACTTGTAGTTTCTAGTATACGCGATAGGTGATACCTGAGAATTGTGATGTTTGACGTACCTGGGAATTTAGATCAATGCGCAACATTTCTATTGTCCTTCGTAATGCTGATTCTCTATATAATTGTTCCTTTTTCAACTGTCTTATCATGTCCACCAAGTAATCAAGCTTTTCGTCGGTAGTAGTGAGAACCACTTCTTTTGTGGAGCTGCTACGGTCAGCTACACCAAATCTCGGCCCTCCTATATATCATGTGGAAGGGAGGAATTTGAATTTAACCTCAACAAGTCATCTCCCCCAGCCTCTCTCCAGAATGCATGCACATAAACGTAGCAATAGTCCCCTTCACAGTTCCCTGCGCCACCTTTAAAAGTAGCCGTGCCTTTGCATCGAAGCGAGACGATTAGTGAGCTTGCAATGATAGAGTCCATTTTTAACACCTTGGACAATTATTATTATTCACATGTCTATTATTGCAAAGTCACCTCATGTTTCACTTTTATGCAAAGACACGCGGTTACCTTTCAAGATGGCGCAGTGAACTGCCCATTGGAGGGGACCGTAGGACTCGCCCTCGAATATCGAGGCAAAATTGGAGGCACATGAGACTGAGAAACACTAAACAGATTTTATTTTCAAAACCTATTGTTTCAACGGCCGTCGCATGATCTGTTTTTCCTACCTGGTGATATAAAATCAACTATATTTCTTGTTGGCTTTTCCTTCTGGGTCTTCGGTTTCAAGTCAGACGGTGGCCTGGACGTACCATCTTTCTGAGGTCTAGTTGGTGTTGTCTTGGCAACAGTAGGCCTTTGGGTTGTGACGTCATTTACTGTCGGTTGGTACTTATGCCTGTTATTTTTGTTGGTTAGTCGTCTCAGGATCTCCCGCGCTGATTTGGATAGACAATCCACTGGATTCGCAAATGAATGGGAACGAGCACCAAAGATTAGGAGAACGCTCTGAAGGCTTCCCTAGAGAACAAAACATCAAGAAGATCGTTAGGGGAAAGGCTGGTATTCTCCACCAAGGTAATTAATCATTAGGTATAGAGCTGTTAAGTTGTGACGTATTTCCGGATCCAACTACTCAAAAATACCTCTAAAATAAACTAAAACACTAAAGATGGTAAAACTATCTAAAATACTACAATACAATACAATACAATAAACTTTATTTAAAGAGGGTGACGTATTAACACATTTGGTTATCTAACTAGGTCGCTTTGATTCGGTAAATATTCCAACTAGTAATAATCTTACCTTCCATGGAATGTATACTGAGTTACTGGCTCCTCTCTGCGCGAAACGAAGAGCGTATTTGACTTTCTCGTTCGACATTGGAAACAACTTGTCTAATCCTGACGATATCTTTTTCCTGCCGATGGACCTACAGTCCATAAATAACGAAACCACATGTTTTCCCATGCGATTAGTTTGGATGTGTAACACCATCTTATGCCAGTTGCCATCGGATAAGTCTGGTATTTTATCAAAGTAGATGGTGGAAGTTAAGCTGCCTTCAGGGTAGTACAGGCTTATCCTGCAGCTTCTGAAGCAGCTGAAAAGGAGCGAGAACACCATGTTACCTGAAAAAATGAAAAGATAACTAAGTTCATTTAATGTTTTATTCATTTATATATTTTATCTGTTCTAACGACAACCACCCTTCCGTCTGTCCGTCCGGTCAGCTGTCCGTCCATCCATCTATCCATTTGTCCGTCCGTCCGTCTGTCTGTCCGTTAGTCCGTCCAACCATCCATTTATCCATTTATTCATTTATCCATCCATCCATCCGATTATCTATCTAGTCCATCCATCCATCCATCCCATTCCATCGTCCATCCTTCCAGACAACCAACCATCCATTCTTCAATCCTTCCATCCACCCATATCCATCCATCCTGTAAAATACAGTTCATCATAAGATCCTTCAATCTTACCTTCTCCTTCGGTTTCTAACGAGAAAAGAGTGCCATACGATTTTCGATCTAGTTTCATATTGGCAGTAATCGTCAAACCGTTAGACTCTCTGCTAACTTCCGCTAGATCGCTAACGAACTCCGGTCCCAAATGAAGCTTTTCTAATCCTTTGTCAAATCTATACGCTTCTTCCGGTTCTCCAGGATACCCATTTATTCTGCCTACCCCAGTGATCTGACGATTTGCGAGTTCAAAACTTTTGATAAGATCGAAATCTGACGATTGAAAAAGAAAAAGACAACAAATCATTAATAAGAAGTCTTAGAGTATTTAGGGTACGTGCATGTGACGTCATAGCCGCCATGTTGGATTTGCTCTTGGTTGCTTTCATGTCAATATACCAACATGGCGGCCATGAGTCTTTTGCTTGCCGATTTGAATTTGCAATAAGCCAGAGAATGAATAGTATAGATAGAATCAATGAGGTTTTTATCGATAACCTATACGAAACTTGGTAGGTTTGAATGTAAAACAAATATTTAGATATCCTTTTTGAATAAAATTAGTCACCTGAAAAGCTATAAAGCTGAGTACCGGCAAGGATTATGGGTAGATACATATTTAATGTTTCAACTGCTTGATAAGTATAAACCTTTCCCGAATTCGCTTGAATGACCGGCACAGAACAATAGATTTAAGGCGAGGCTGGAGTAGACAATACAGTAAATTTATGAATAGAAAACCCCAGCCTCGACTTGAATCTAACTTCACTTGTTGGATATGAAATGTTTATTCCCGTGATCCTCAGCGGTCTCAACTTGTGGCTATCCTTATTGACAAGTACATCAGTACTTATTTCAACTGAAAGTTAGTCACCTAAAACCTATAAAGCTGTGACCGCTGAGGATCATGGGAAACATTTCACATCAAACATGAAAAGTTTTTTGATACAAACTGCACAGCGAGGATTGCTGACAGGAGGTGAAACTATAACTGGGTAAAATATCTCAAGTCCATCGATCGTTGTCAAGCGGTTGAAACACTAAAAATCTATCTACCAAGAATTCTTGCCGGTCTCAGCTTTGTAGCTTTTCTGGTGACTAACTTTATTAAAACAAGTACATTCTTTTTTCTGATAAATCATTGATATTCTGTATTATTACACATTTTACTCACTATCTCGCTTCTGATTGGCCAAGAGCCGTTTTACTTACAGATAATACATTTATCTTGTCGAGTTCAAAAATCACAATTATTAAAATGGAAATACTTTTGCTATTTTTTCGAAAGCAGAATTAAATCTTTATTCTTAGTTAACAAAATGTATAATAAAACAATTATTGAATTCGGTTTTCGTATGATATCGTAAATATCAATACCTCGGCTGTTTTATCCGCCTCAGCCTACGGCGTCGGCAGATAACACGGCCTTGGTCTTGATAATTTACGATATCATACTCAACCTCATCCAATAATTGTTTAATGTCACGCTATCGCGATGAAGCCTAATTCTGCTTGCGTAGTAGGGTATTCAGCTGTCATACGCTCTTCTCATGTGGTTGAACCGTAATTCTTGTATAGCAAAGGGCAGACGTTAAGGTGAACTAAAAGTAACAAAAGCTGTTCTCTAGTCTTAATTACTGACAGCATGTGTTAATGATGACTCAGTTCTGCTCGCAAACTTCACTTGAATATTTGTCATCATGATCAGTAACAAGCCATTAGTCCTCGAAAAGGATTGGATAGTCAAGCGACGCTTGTAGAACTTGAAAATTAAAGCCTAAGTGTTGTTTCACTGGAAAAAACAAAATTTCCTAAGATATCAAAATATAAACTGCGCCACCGTTGGTCAAGTTCAAAGTTCTTTTTTTGGCGAGAATATTTTATTGGTAGTTCTGTTTCCGATTCTGACATCCATTTTTCGCAGTGAAAACATGTTAATATGTCCTGGGGATTTATCCTACACAGTATTAGAAACCTAAGTTCTCTAAGCGACGTATGAAGATATAATATATAGTAAGTTTAAGAAATAGCTCCAAGAATTTTCCAGGTCAAAAGAACGGTTTCAATCCCTTAATAATTTTCTACTTTAACTTCCACAGATATAGTTTACCGCATTTATAACCCATAAAGTAGATTTTGTTCAACGCGCCACTTGCTTTACAAAGACGACATACAGCCTTATTCAGTTCCCAATATAGAATTTCAAGCTTTCCAGGTCAAATTAATGGTCTCAATTTTATAGTTATTTTCAACTTTCCGTAAGTTTTACTTCGACAAATATATTTTGCCGCAAACATAGTTCATAAAATGGGTCCTGTTCTACTTTCCTTATAAAGACGGCGCGCAGTCTTATTCAGTTTACGACGTAGAATTTCAATTCAGAAAATAAAATTTCAAATTTTCCAGGTCAAAAGAATGGTTCTAATTTCTTAGTTATTTTCAACACTTTAACTTCCAGAAATATATTTTACCGCATAAATAATAGTCCATAAAGTATATTTTATACCGCAGCCCATCAATACTTTGCAAAGATATTGAAATATTTATTCTTTTGAAGAAGAAATTCTAACTTGCCAGGTCAACAAAATGATTTCTCCGTAGCAACGTACCTTGTATTTTTGCTTGAGTGTTTAGTACCATAGAAAGAAGTAGCACCAATACTGCTTGCAAATACCAACTGCTGCTCATGCTCTTCATCTTTGATTGATATATTCTTCCCTCAGAAATGATTTACCTACGAAGACAATAACATAATGATTCAGTTACTACTCGAAAACTAGAGTCCCGCGCCGTGGCCTTGCGAACTGTTATGCTAGTAACCTGATAGTGTATGAATCAAGAAATTCTGTCTATAAAGTGCATCGGTTATACATATGTATATATATATATACCCTCAAGACACGCGAAAAAATGGCCTGGACTTAACCTGCTCAATATGTTGTGACTTTCCCCTATATGAAGAATTTGGTCATATTCAACGTTATATCTCTCTCTTCTTTCCTCTATGACGTCTACTAAAGTCCTCAATCAGTGTGGTCTCAGCATTTTCAAGGTTATTTTCAGAGCACAGCTCGTAATATTGTCGTCACTCCATCATAACCTAACAGTCTTCAAAACTACTGGCGTCAAATTCCACTCAAAAGGTCGAGTCGAAAATAAACGTCAGTAATACGTAATCGAATCACATTATTCTCAGCGGTTACTCCCTGATATTATAGATAATATCTAGTAAATCATTTCTATATATGTCCATTGTGAAGTGTTGAAGAATAGAGATTTTTGAGCCACCCTGAGTTTTGGAATTTTTGAACGTAGGCGATATGGATCAGAAAACTTATCCGAGCTTATCAGAGCTGAAAAACTGTAAGTCCGTGGAAAAGAGAAAAGAAAAAGAAAAAAGAGAAAATTCATGTTTCTATTGAAGATGTTTTTACTAAACGTCTTCGTTCTCTGCATCTTTCTTTCTTTCTCTCTCTCTCTCTCTCTCTCTCTCTCTCTCTCTCTCTCTCTCTCTCTCTCTCTCTCTCTCTCTCTCTCTCTTTTTCTTTCTGCTCCTTTTAATGAACATAGAAAACGATTTTCGTTACTGAATAACAAATAATTTGCGTCACTGAATTGTGCAAAGCTACGCACCACGTTTACCAAAAGTTTTACTCCCACGAAGGTTCGAGGTCAAAAACGTCCGGAAAGCAAAACACTTTCTTTCTATAAGCTCTACAACATACATAATTCATCCTTTGGGCGAGATATAAAATAAATCTCTTTATAAAAGTGTCTAGTCGTTCTAGCGGTTTCGTACTAATTGCGGACACTTTTCACTTTCACACACTACCACACAAAGCTCGAGTCACATGCTAGACTCACATGTTTATATTGTCAAATTTCAACTGGCCACATGCCATTCCCTTTAGCTGAGAATCCTATTCACATGAAAGCTTAGAATTCTATTCACTAGCAATAAAATATGGGATACAGTATCTAGCACCTCCAATAGATTTTTAAATTTTTGTTGCTGCAAAACTTTTTTATCAACTTTGGCAGTCAAAGCTCTCGTAAGGGACAACCTCAGAACCTCGACAAAATGGTCGGAACAGAGCTGTACTCTCATATATAGAAGGCAATGAACGAGGTTTGAAAATCGTGGTCGTAACTAGAGCTGGTCGCTTTCGAAAGTGGAAAAATAGTTCAGTTACAACTGCAGTCCAGTTACTACTCTTATCATTGCTTTATGAGGCTGTTCCTTGATTTCCTTGAATAGATAATTAATAAAGTGCATTTATACTCAATAAAACGCGCGGGACCTTCTGATCCGCTGAATAAGAAAGAGCCATTTACGGTATTATCAGACATGTTGACAACATTTGATTCACGTCATAATCCAATGACCCTACGAACGCGAGCCGAAAGCGTGCCTTACCGGAAGTGAATAACTGAGGTTAATGGGTTAGAGAAAACGAGTAAGGATAGTTGTCAAAGGTGAATACGCACCCATTTGTTTAAACTATTGATGATGAGGAGGAGGAGGAGAAACCCGAATAAAACAGCTAGCTAAGGGTGCGGTTTTACGGGCAAAACGATTCGTGCAACTTGTGGCGCAATACGTTTGCGTTCGAAGTTGCAGAGAGAATGTTACTCGTATTATCACTTCACACGCAATAAATTTTCATTGTTGTAAAGAGTGAAGAGAGATTCTGCTTTGTGCAACAGTGAGTTATAATTATTGTAGGAATGGTAATACGAGGAATATTCTCTCTGCAACCAGCATCGTAGAAATATTGCGCGACAAGTTGCACTCAGCCTCCGCCTCGTCCTCAGCTTAAGCCTCAGCCTCAGCAAGTAAGTGAGCGATTCTTGTTTTCACTAATCGATATTAATTCGTACCAGGAGTTCGACTCAACTTTTGCGCATTTGAAAGAAATAAGTGGGCATTCCATCATTGAAATCTTAACCAAATTTGTTTGTTGTATTTGTATGCAGCTATTTCAAAAAAAAAAAAAAAAAAAAAAAAGAAAATGGGGTGAAAAGCGAACGAATGGCTTGATTGACGATGGTGGATATTGGTGTATATATTTTTTCTGTTCTGTCTATTTTTTCTCCTTTTCATGTCTTCTCTTTTCTTTTCTTTCTACTCTTCTCTTCTCTTCTCTTGTTTTCCTTTCTCTTGTTTTCCTTTCCGTTGTTTTTTCTTTTTCATTGCTAGACATGACTAGAAGATATAGAATTCCAGCTGTAGCCCTAGTGAACTCAAATCTTTTTAATATCGTACAACGCCTTGAATTAACCCTAATTTAGCCATGTCTAATGATCACAACACTTGAGCCAATACCCTCATTTTAACTCCACTAACGATACGAAGAGGATTCTTAATAACACTAAATGCTTTCAAAATCTGTTGCACCGAATCTCAATACCAATAGAACAACAGCCTTCAAAAACGTAATTCAGAATATTCTCTGAACATATATGGATTGAATCATATTTGCTTTAAGAGTAGAATCCTGAAAACATGAGTAAAAAAGGCATAAAATAGTTTATAATGTAGCAGAAATGTGATTAGCGTGGGATGATCAGATCGCACGTTCGGGTTTGCAACCGAAAAGCTTTTAAAAAGACATTGTAATAGAAATCAATTGATGCAAATTGACAATGAAACTAGAAATAATCCAGAACTGAAGTAGGTACGATAACCTTGGTCGCTCCTACCAGATTCTTAGTCTGGTCTTCAAACTGATCTTAACCAGTGAATCTATTTTACTTCGGCGCCATCAGCTGTGATATGTAACAATAATAATAATTCATTATTTCTATAGCGCCCTATCCAAGGCCTCTAAGGCACTTAACAATATAACAAAAACTAACCCTATAACAAATCCTATAAAAAAATCCTAAAAATTATTTAAGGAATAAAAAACAGTTTTCCGTGTATTATACTCTGATAAAGACACGCGGGATATGGAGAGAACACGAGAGAAGCGTAGGAAACCACGACGCGTATTGCTTTTATAAAATAACTAGCGCTCAAATGCTTTTAAGAAGCAGAGAGAGAGAGAGAAAAAAAATAGCGCGAGCATGTATTATACTCTCATAAAACATGGCTTTTTGACCAATCAGAGCGCGCGTAATATCAAAGTTATTTTATAAAATTCAATATATATTGGTTTTGCTTAGGTTTGAAGAAAGATTTGGGGATATCCCTTGTATTCAAGATTATGGTTGGACGAGATCCAAAATAATGAACAAGATACAAATCTATAAAAAAACTACACTTGATGAGATTCAAAATGTTCCGTCATCTCTAAATCTAACTGAACCGCACAATCCTTTGGCGATCTTATGTGAATATGCTAGTGATTTTATTCTAGTTTAAGTTCTACTTTTTTATGCATTTTTGTATTTGAAGTTTCTGTCTATTCTGGCTGAGTTTGTTATAAAGATTTCGTCAGTCAGTAGTCAATAATGAAAAAAATGAAAGGAAAGGAACGGAATGAAATGAAAACAAAATAAAAGAGAATGAGAGAAAAGAGAAAAGAAAACAAGAACAAAAAAGTATACAAATTCTACCTTATTTTTAATGGTGCGCTTTTTTTTTTAAATGCGTAGAAGCTGTGTTTCGGTTAAGCCGAACCCCCGCCGATACCTGCCGATGAACTATCGATTGACGAAAACAATTAAGAAAACTATATATAACTGTTTCGCTCAAGCCGAATTGAGTAAAATTACATAACTTTATAGCTACAGTATTTTTGTTGTGAATTTCAAAAGATTCAAATAAAGACAGCTCAACCATTGTATCCGCTAAAAAAAATTAAGTTCAAGGTCTTTGGCTATACCTCAAGTCCAATTTCCTGCATGTTTTTAAGTCTTTTTTGTTTACAAAATTTGACTTACAAAATAGCTTATTTTTGAAACAGAATCATAGTCTTCATTGTAACGAAAAGCTATCTTCAAGTACTCCTTTCTTATAAAAATTTGATCTCAATTAAACTGACATTTCGTTCTCCTTTCAGTTTTGCAGCTTGAATTTAAAACGGTCCAATCCGTTTAAGAATCTCAGTTAACCAAAACTGTATAGTTTTCGCCAAACATAACGAAAATCTATTTTACTCCTTGCTTAGCAAAGTCCAATTTAAACAGTTAAATAGACAAATCAGTGACACAAGAAAAGCTAGTACAATATCTAAGGGTTAAGCTTTTAGACATACCTGAACAATACCTACTGCTGGGGCAGACAGTCGAATAAACTATCGTCAGTTCCCGTCTAGCTTAGACTCTCTTGAAACTGTCTTCAATTTTTTCGAATTTAGTTGAATTTCTTGACAAAATAGAATTTGGAAAAACCTTTTTTGAATTTCTAGAAAACGTCTCTTAATAATTTTGACAATTTTGCTTCTGTTTTGAGCTTAGTTGACGTAGTCATGTTCAAAGAAACTCACCGAAAGCCTGTTTGTCAATATTTATACTAAGAAAGGAAGCATGCTTGAGCAACCACATCAAGAGTTAGACTACACAGTTTCAGCTTTGTTATTCTGATGGTAATTAGAACTGAACATGTAGTAGGACGGGACTTTTTTTTTCGTTTGAAATTTAAACTATCTGCTCTCTTACCGACAAGTTGGGGCTTGGAATCTTTATGTTGAGTGCTAGACACAGCAGTCTAATCTAGACCTCGTCCTCGGCATCCACAAGGACTTAGGATTGAATAATAAAAACCTTATGGATAGAAGGACCAGAAGAAGATAAAATCGTTGAAAATGATTCGCTAATTGCTCTCGAAGCTTCCTTCATTAGGAAGTCAGGGTTGACGAAATGTCAAATCTCGTCCGGGTGAAATGTCCTTGTACCCATCCTGCCGTGCGCGCGTTTAGGATACTGAGTACTACAATCAAGGTCAACATTCTGATATTTCTGTCGTGTCATTTCATTCCCTTGTTTTCTTAACACTAAAAGTCGTCTCCTTTTGAGGACACATTTTCAAAGACATCAAAATAACCCCAGTGGCATGTTCGTTTTATCGGGGCTTGCCATGGCCCCTAAATACGAAAAGCTGGAGATCACAAAAAAGCGATCCTGATAAGGCAATTAGTAACCCCAGAAATCGCTTTTCGTGATCAAGATTAATATGTTAAGCATGCTGACTTGAAATTACAACTCTTGAAAATCCGACAAGGTGAAGACCATCCTCTGCGCTTAACACCTGGGAGATGTATTTTTCACAGTTTTTTTTTCCCAACCTTGATGTATTGTTTAGCATTTTTTACGAGTTCTAACCTTGGTCATTAGTTCATGGATTGATCTAGAAAAATCCCTGACGATAAGTCAGGATTCTCAAATATCTTGTACAAACTATTAGAGCGCCGTTATCTCGGCATATCGTGTACCCTATCAACTGTATCAAGTGGGCTTTTCAATTTAAGTCATGAATTCTGTTATTTTAGTGTTCAAAAACAATTACAAATGATTTTACCGGAGCAGCTGTGTCAAAACAGAAAGTAAAAAACGTATACAAGTATGCTAAGAATCCAACCGTGCAAGCAGAATTTGGCTATGTAATTAAATTCGACTCCAAATTCTGGCTTCATGGGCTGGCTCTAAAACGTCCTAAGAATCTCCGGCCTTTTATGGCACTTAAGCAATTACAACACTATATATCACGTGACCACATATAAATAATATATATAATATATGTATTTATAGTTTTACTATCTGCGGGTGGTCTAGTGTAACCTGCATGACGTCATTGTCCTATTTCCACTCAAACGCAAACAGTTTTGAAAGCGTATACTTCTGAGAAACACTAATTAATGAACTATAGCCAGTTGTGCAAAACACTTCCAATTTTTTTATTGCGAAAGTGTTTATGAAAATGGTTTGCATAACTTAGTCTAACACCCACGTACAAGATGACGGAGCTGTGACACTCAGTGCTAGGTTTATCTGTTTGTCTGTCTAGAGTCGTAAATAACATGAGACCTCCGCAGGATGTATAAACATTGTGTAATTTGAGGGGATGTTTTCTTTGGACTGAGATTAAATCGACGGATAACAATCTTCTGTACAATAGGACTAAAGTTAAGCACCAATTACATGACCGTGTTGCTAGGGCTAAATCTCTTGTTTTTGGTCCCCCTGCTGCTAGAAGCTCGTCCCAACAGCCAGAGGCTGCTATCTAAGCAGCTAGACTGAAAACCAGTTTTTGTTGAAAAGAAAGGAAGGGATTTCACGACATCAATATATGTCACGAAAACTGTTTGATAAAAAGAAAGTATTAATACGTTTTTGATATTACGACCATTTTTGCAAGAAAATGATCTGCTCGATAGGACACAGCACGGTTACGGTACCATCAGGAGGATGACGGAATGGCATAAAATCACGATATCTTAAACATTACATTTTTACTGTCACGAATTGTTTTCGATAGGGCACGGCACGGTTACGGTACTGTGAGATACGGCACGAAATTACAACGTTATCGCTGTCACAAAATCTCCTCGATAGGGCACGGCACGGTTACGGTACGGTGCGGTATGGCACGGAATTACAACGTCATCACTACCACAAAATCTCCTCGATAGGGCACGGCACGGTTACGGTACGGTGCGGTATGGCACGACATTACAACGTTGCCACTGTCACAAAATCTCCTCGATAGGGCACGGCACGGTTACAGTACGGTCGCGGTATTACACGACATGTTGACATTGTTAACATTATTAATTACATTATCACTATCGTATAAAATATCCTTAATTGGACACGGTGCGCAGTCACGGCACGGTCACCATACGTTTTTCAGTATAGCTATATATAGTGTGCACTAATATCAATGAAATACATTGTTCTTGGCGCGCAACCACATGACTCAAAATAGCTTTAGATATAAATAACAGTGAAATAGCCTCCATGTTGGTTGATATAACAAAAGAATCTTAATGAGGAAAGCTTTGATATCGTCAACCAACATGGCAGCTAGTGACGTAACATACACCCCAAGAATACACATAGTAAAAATATTATATTTGCCTAGCCCCCTTATGAATTAATGGTTATATTATTTGTGAGTGCTTTCAATTGTCAATAAATTATATCTAACTGAAACGTCGATCGACAATCAAAAACTATGATTAACTTTTGATTGAAACTTGACATTACTTTCCGACATTTCAAAGCAATCAAAATCAAAATTAAAAAAATCTGGCCCTAACTAGTGTTCCTAAATTCTTTCAAACGAACAAGATTTAAAATCCTTAAAAAATCAGAAAAGACTCTCCTAATGTCATGCAAGGACTTCGCTTTCTCACGGAATTTTTTTCTTCCTTACTTCAAGCGATTTGCTTAACAGCTTTTCCGGAAACTCTGTTCTCAAATAAGGGCCATAACGGCCTACTTCAAATGCTCTGTTGACCTCGTAAAATATCATATACACGAGTTATGAATTCAGCATATTTAACGCCCACATTGTACATATTGATTTTTCTTATTTTATCCTTAATAATGAGGAGTTGTCACTGGCAGGCTATTTTCAAGACTGTTTTTCAAGGATCGATCTCAGGGAGGGTCTTCGGCAGTTTCTGTTGTAATCTTTCATATTGATAAAACAAGCATTAATCCCGTGGGAAACAGCTATACAGATATTGGAGTAAAGATTTAAAATATTAGAAGTCACTAAGCCATATCTAATCCGATACAGGTTGAAATAATGGATACAAAATAATTACTCAAAAGTATCTAAAAATATGTTATTTTTTTTATATTCGCCTTTCAGTTTCATCCCAGTTAGCCTAGATCATATATTCTGCGTCCACAAGAGAAAGAAAAGGTATCCATTATTACGTTACAACATTCTAAATAATTATGCATTCGAAAAGAAAGCCATAAATACCATTATAACCACTTCAGTTATGTTAACGAAAAATTACAAACCATTGAACTAAATCTTAATCAGACCCAAAACACAGCGAGTAAGGGAACATTGAGAAACAAATTAGCCTGAGAAAAGTTTTAACCCTTATTTAGTAAAGAGCCTTGACCTTAGATTTAAACTTACTGTAAGAACTATAAACCTACGAAGTACCTGGTGAAGTAAGTGGAGTAGGAAAGAGGCCACACACAAACGTCAGACAACACGACTTGTTCAATTCCCGCAAGCGTTTTGTAGCAGCGTAAACCTTTCGTATGTCGTGAGCCAAAATTAAACCAAATTCTTTTCGTGATGTACCAGCATACTTAGCTTAATTCCTAACGTAAACCAGATTTTATACAGCATATATCTGTGATATAGTCTCCGTTTTCTAGATAGTCTAATTCCTTTGTCTTCGTTATCGGGAGTGCTCGCTATAATCGTTTTACTATCTCAAGAAAATTTCGATAAATGCTTATGATAAAATTCCATTGAGCGTAGATAGAAATACTAAACAGCTTATTCCAAAGAGAAAATTTGATATATGATACTTGATGCATGGATTTTGGAGAAAAAATGATGAATTACCTTTGCAAGAATTTTGGCTTTTTCTCACGGTTTGCCACTCTCAAACTGAAATGAAATCTGATGAGTTACAGAATGAATTCGAAATTTTCGGCCACTCTTGAGCCCTATTCACATGTGTTCACTCATAACTTCTATAAAATTAGAGACTTACTGTGCTAAGATATTTTTTCGTGTGATTTTTTTTCTCAAGACGTTCTTAGAATTTATTTCAAGGAGTGATATATGATTTTTTTTCTTCTTTAAAACAATTGCGTAGTTCAATTTAGGGTGTGTTAACTAATCGAACCCCACCCCTCCCCTCTATAAACTTAGTCACTCTCACTAATCTTAAAAACAAACTACTTATATTGATAGGGTCTACTGCGACCAGACGTAACAGTAACCCAATTATATATTGATAAATACATTATTCAAATTTCAAATTTCAAAAAAAAAAAAAAAAAGATCAAAAAATCAAAAACTCTGCAGTATGAAAACCAATTTGTCAAGTAGTTCCATTGATCTATTTATATTGGTCTTGTAGTCAGTCTTGTAACCCATATGCATGGAATCTATGCCGATAGGCAGCTAATGCCCAGTCGACAATTGCTTGAGCATCTGTCTGTTGTGTGTGTTGAATTGGCCTTGGGTTAATTCCGTGTTAGAACCAACACCCATGCAGGGGCTCAAGATAACTGAGGAGAAGGTGCTGCCTTTGAAAAACCTCACCAAACTCATTCAAAAGAATAAGAAGCTATAGCACTGTACGAAACAGGCCAGCCTTTCTACCAGAAGTGGTAAAAAACGAATCCGGAAGAAACGCCGTGTATGACATAATCTTGTATTTTGTAACAGTAAAAATATTTGATAATCATATTTCTGTACCCTACAATACAGTTCCATGCGAATAAAGCCTCAACTTTAGGTCAGAAGATATCGAACATGCTTAGTCCTGTTGTGTTTTTTCAAAAGTTTCTAAAGCAGCTTAATTGCACCCTTGCTCATTATACAAGTATATGGTTATGTTTCTTTTGTATCTGATATATTGCACAAGCACGTACAACAATTTTCTCTTACAATATTTGTAACATTTTCACATGTCGGAATTAAGAATGGTGACTGATATTTCATAACTACTGACTAGTATAAAGACAAAATAACCTTTTACTACTTTTATAGAACCATGCATAAAACAGGGCACGGCTATCGAATCATGAAACAAGCTCTGGGCTGATCTAAGGCAGGGCATGGCTAACTCACAGATCGATACCTGAAACAAGCTCTGGGCTGATCTAAGTCAGGGCATGGCTAACTCACAGATCGAACCCTGAAACAACTTCTGTGCCGATCTAAGTCAGGGCTTGGCTAACTCACAGATCGAACCCTGAAACAACCTCTGGGCTGATCAAAGTCAGAGCAGATTGAATTGGAATTTCCCTGGTTGAGTTTTGCGGAGGTAAGAAAACATAAAAAACTCTGCTCACATCAATATTGAGTCCAGGAACCCGAAACCCCAGAGGCGAATAGCTTACACTACCGCTACACCACCCTGCTTCCTTGGTTCATAAGTGCTAACATCGAAGTTATCATAATTTTCTACACTACTATATATACTAAATAGATAGCGAAACACTTTTCTGACTTACCTCTTCACGACTGAAAGTCCTTACAAAATGATCCAAGGACAACAAGATGCTCACAAGCTACTGAAGTGAAGCCTTTTAGTGTTGTTATTGTGATTTATGCTCGCTGGCGGCTTGTTTTGAGTTCCAGAGACTGAATTCAATAGATACCTGAATATTCACTGAACTTTGTCCACCTCAGGCTAGTTTGCATCTGAAGACCTGAAACGATAATGCGGACAAAGTGATATTTGATACCTAAATTTAAGGTAGTAGAGGAAAACTTTGTATGTTTCAGCATTTTTAAAAAGAGTTTCGAGCATTAGTTTGTTGTTCTACATATTCTAACATGTTATTGCTATAAAACGATGGCCAATATAGAACCGGATGATTACAAAATGAAAACACTACACACGAGCATAATCCCTGTTAACGACTTCAATTAGAGTATTGGCGCGGAAAAAAGACAATGAAAGAAATATGTGTTTATTTTAATGGATTTAATGGATATTTGGATATTCTCATAGTTAAAAGAGGTTTCTATTTTCTTTTATTTTTTTATTTAAAAAAAGGCCGTTAATCCATCCCATCCATCCATCCTTCTATTCCATCCCCCTAATCGAACCATCAATCCATTTATTTAATTCATCTCATCCCATCTACACTATCTACCCATTGATCTGATCTCATCTGATCTCATCTAACCGGCATCCATCTATCCATCCACCTTATCTCATCATTCCATCCCATCCCATCCCATCCCATCCCATCCCATCCCATCCCATCCCATCCCATCCCATCCCATCCCATCCCATCCCATCCCATCCCATCCCATCCCATCCCATCCCATCCCATCCCATCCCATCCCATCCCATCCCATCCCATCCCATCCCATCCCATCCCATCCCATCCCATCCCATCCCATCCCATCCCATCCCATCCCATCCCATCCCATCCCATCCCATCCCATCCCATCCCATCCATCCATCCATCCCATCCCATCCCATCCATCATCTCATCCATCAATCCATCCCTTCCTTCTTCCATCCATCCATCCATCCATTCATCATTCAGTGGCAATAGTATTACCACAGCTACCGGCTGCGGTAGCAAAAATAGTAGTTAAAGAGGCAGCATTAGTAGCGGCATTAGAATAATCCACTTGGTCCGTGAAAAAGTAGTGACCATAATACATAGTACTTTGTAGACACGAATTCCATTGTTTTCTTTTGTTTTACTTTGACTGTTACTCACTGATTATGTATGCAACTTTGTATCATGGTCGAAGTAATAGAATCACTCTAGTAGTAGTAATAGTAGTAGAATCAGCAGCAATATAAACAGTAACAATAGCAGTAACAACAGCAGCAGTAGCAGTATAGGCGTAGCAGCAGCAGTGCCAATGGCAATAGCAGTAGCAGCAATAGCAGCAAAAGTAGTAGTAGCAGTAGCAGTGGCAGCTGAAGCAGCAGCAGTAGCAGCAACATCCGCGTAGCAGCAGCAGTGCCAATGGCAATAGCAGTAGCAGCAATAGCAGCAAAAGTAGTAGTAGCAGCAGCATGGCAGTCTTAGCAGCAGCAGCAACAGAAGTAGTAGTAGTAGCAGCAGCAGCAACAGAAGTAGTAGTAGTAGCAGTAGCAGCAACAGTAGGATCAGCAGCAACAGTAGTAGCAGCAGCAGTAGTAGAAGTAGCAGCAGCAGTAGTAGTAGCAGCAGCAGTAGTAGTAGTAGCAGCAGTAGTAGTAACAGCAACAGTAGGATCAGCAGCAACAGTAGTAGCAGCAGCAGTAGTAGAAGTAGCAGCAGCAGTAGTAGTAGCAGCAGCAGTAGTAGTAGTAGCAGCAGTAGTAGTAACAGCAGCAGTAGTAGTAGCAGCAGCAGCAGCAGTAGTGTAGCAGCAGCAGCAGTAGTAGCAGCAGCAGCAGCAGCAGCAGTAGCAGCAGCAGCAGCAGTAGTAGTAGCAGCAGTAGTAGCAGCAGCAGCAGTAGCAGCAGCAGCAGCAGTAGTAGTAGTAGTAGTAGCAGCAGCAGTAGTAGTAGTAGCAGCAGTAGTAGTAACAGCAGCAGTAGTAGTAGCAGCAGCAGCAACAGTACTAGCAGCAGCAGTAGTAGTAGCTGTATCATGATAATTGACTGAAGTGCTTTTTTTATCCTTTGATTTTATGGGGATAAAGAAACTTCTTCTACCAAAAGTTTTACAAAAAGTAAATTTATTCCTCTGTACGCATGGCTAAGTTTCATTATTCAAGAACTGGACTTAACACCGGCCTGATAACTGTACTTGTACTCATACGTTTATCCGTAAAAGGATTAGTGAATTGTTTTCCTGTGTATACATAAATACCGCAGCAATCTAACAGAGATCCATTATATCCCTGTAGATATCATAAATTATCTTTACAAAACAAAACAAAAAAAGGATTTCGACTCAAAATATGCTGTATGCCTCTTTAATAAGGGGCCCCAGAGATGATCTAAGTGGCACGCCTTTTAAGAACTGACTCTTATTTTATCTGGTCATAAAATTAGAAGCAAAATATATTTCCATAAAAGAGAGAAAAACTTTATAATGTAAACACCTCCCTACTGGTTAAATAACAATCAAGAAGAAAGTTTAGAAAAGATATTGAGTTTGCTAATTGATAAATTAACCATTACAATCGTGAATTTTGAGCCATTTCATAGCTCATTAACTAATAATTGCTGGCGTTCTCTCTAGATGCATCCGATGCGATAACGTCTTTCTTGCGATTTTAATTTGATGTACAAAGAGACATATTTTGATGGAAAAGGATTTGTGGTACCATTTATTTTAAAGTACCCCTTGTAAAAGTCGTTCTCAGTATGAAAAAATTCCATCCTTCAGTAGAGGGATTTCACTCATTGTTAATGTGTAATATATAGTCAAATAGATCCATACAAAAATTGGAGAAAGGATGTACTAACATCTAGCTACTAGTAACGCTACTAGTAACTATTTCACGTTTTAAGGAAAACCAGATTTACTAACCTCTATTGGTATACTAACTATTTCACGAGTTTAGTAAAACTACTTTAACTCGACAAGAAAATCTTGCTTGAACTTAATCGAGGATTTCTAGTGTTATCTTGAAATCTTAACGAGTGCAGATTAATTCTATTGAAACCCCATTGATCGATATCGAAGATAAGCTTATTGAAGTCATTAGAACCTAACTCCTTTGTTTTCTTTACGTTCATGTTAACAAGTACTCTGGTAAATTTTGTTCGTGATTTTAGCCAAACAAACGCTTGAATAACACCACGTCACTATCATTTATTCTAAATTATTCCAGTTCGTTTTATAACAACTTTAGAAGGTGAGAAGGTCAAGAAACGTAGTCACTAAAGCTAAGCAAACTATCTAAATTTTTATCAACACCGCTTTGAAATTCAAACACTCGGTCATTTTCATATAAAATAAGCTTTTCAATTCCAACAATGTTGTGTATAGCCTTAACAAAGAAGGTTTAACAATAAGCGCTTCAGTTATCTTACAACACATTCTCAAATTGGCTTGTATGAATGTATTATTTAATTTTTGTGATTCCTTACAAAATTTTTGAAATGATTGTTGAGTCTTTTTTTTCAATTCGAACAATGTTGTATAGCCTTAACAACTCTAGTTTAACAATAAACGCTCCAGTTATCTTACAACACATTCTCAAACTGTCCTGTAAAAAATTAGTATTTAATTTTTGTGATTTTTTTAGATAATTTTTGAAATTATTGTCGATGCTTGTTTGATATTTGGGTGTATATTAAATAGATTTACTTCACCAGGAGGTCGTTCTATCTCGTCACAAAATCGATCAAGTCATCTACCCCCTTGTCTCAGTTCTGTATGATTAATTGAGCGTGTTAGTCAAACTCTAGTGATTATTACAAAATATGGTTCAATAGAAAGCCTTATATTTTTGATACAACGAAAGCAACCAATATAATTCTCACACCATATAATTTCTCACGAGTCTTAGAATTCTGTACTTTAACAATACTGTAGTCAAAAACCTTGCTTTACAGTACAAAGTTAATCCGAAATCCATTTATAATAAGTTTAACGAAGGCATTGATTCCCAATAAAATATGCGTCGCAAGCTAATTTAAATGTCATGGTCAAAAAGAAATGCAGATTTACATTAGTTGATCTTTAGCACCGATAGATTCGTATAAAGTGTGAAGTACTGCCTAATTCCTTACTGCTGCTTTCGTATGGCCCAAATATGAAACCATTTAAGCTTTTAAGATTTGTGTAAATTTGTGAACAGCTCATTGAGGTTTTCAAATAATTCAAAGAATCTTACTCATTTCCACTCGGTTGCAGAGACCGAAGCGTGTGAAATTTATCACGTTAATTTCGCCATCACTTAACACCTAAAATTCAGTAGTTTGTCGAACGAGTTAAGCGGAATCGCTTATATTCACGTTCCTATAAGATTCTCGAGTTAAAATCAATTATGTTTTTCAACGATTGTTTGAATGGACATCAATAAAGACGGTAAAATAACTTTATAGATGTTATGAAAACATTCGATGTATTCATCTAGTACTAAACAGATCTACTTACTGTTTGCTCATAGAATAATTGTAATTCCAATCACGTTTCTCTAAAGATCAAAGTCGCTGTTCACGTTTACCAACATTAGAATGGCTTCCCTCGCAAGAATCTTCCAAAAGTTTCCCAAACTTTGTAGCTATGCATCTGTGGTCAGGCAGGAAATCGTGTTCTGCTCCTATGATTATGAGCTGTCAGCACGAAGAGGTTCAAAGTGTTACCATTGGTGCGTTTAGTCAACCATGTCGGCCAATACAAATTCTGATTCAGCGCGGCGAAGTGGACAATTAGATTTTCAATTGAAAGTAATGTTAAACATCAGGACTTTGAAGAGGTTTTGATCACGAACAAGCACCCTGAGGCTTGGGTCTTAATTAAAAAGCACGAGACAACACTTATTCAATTTAACAGACACAAAGCTCTTTTTTTTCTTTTCATTTTCCCATTCTTTCGTTGTCTAATTTCTTTCTTTTTCTTCGTTTCTTTCTTTTTTCCTTCCTTTCCTTCTTTTCCTTTCCTTCTTTCTTTACGTCTTTCGTTCTCATTTTTTCATCCTTCCTTTCTTCCATCCACCCGTCCTTCCATCCATCCATCCATCCATCCATCCATCCATCCCTCCATCCATCCATCCATCCATCCATCCATCCATCCATCCATCCATCCCTCCCTCCCTCCCTCCCTCCCTCCCTCCCTCCATCCATCCATCCATCCATCCATCCATCTGACCTTACCTACATATGTTACCCTCCCCTCCCCCCCCCCCCCCATCACCCCCTCTGACCAAGAATGAACAGCTTTTTAAACCTTACATGAGGTTTTCCTGAATGTCAATCAAACACATCATAGTGCGTGTAGTTTTGATTAACTTTCTGACTGAATACATGAAAACAATAGTGTGGTACTCAGTTCTAGTACATTCCAGCTCAGTCTCATTGTTTGTTCATTTGATTCCTTAAACTCATATAATTCCCTCTTCCTGTTTGTCTAATTCTTGTAGCTACGCTAGGAAACAGACAATGCTGCTTTGTTTGTGGAATTAAAAATGTCTCAAGCAGACTTGGCTCTGTGCATGGCTTGTATGAGGCACTCAGTGGAAAACCAGTCACTCAAGGTCACTGACTAGTTGTTTTTACATCATAGCCTTCATCCTTGCTTGATTGAGTTAATGACTTAATCCTCTAATTTGTGAGTTCAAAAGTGGCAGACTTTGCTTTTTAGCTTGAAAAATGCAGAAGAGGCAAGCCAGGCCACTCGTACTGCCAAATCAGCTACTGATTGATTTAATTTTTATATATCATAATCTATTACCCTTGCTTGAATGAAAGATTAAAATCCTCTAGTTCGTAAGTCCTGCTTAAGCAGACTTTGCTTCGTGGCTTGCAAGAGGCAGCAGGGGCAACCCAAGCCACTGGAAAACCAGTTTTAATAGTTGTTATCATACCATTCCCTGCATGATTGAGTCATGATTAAAATCCTCTAGTTGTAAGTCCTGCTTAAGCAGACTTTGGCTTTGCATGTGGGCCAAGCTGAATAACAGACAAGAATCAAAATACCAAACCTCTGGAAAGCCAGTAAACCAGTGCTAAGAGTTCATCGATATTATACCATCCTTTATGTAATCATACCATCGATGGGCAATCTCTCTTTTGTTTGTAAGTTCAAAGTAGTCACGTTTCAAATGAAGTGATTTTTTTTCCAAAAAAAAAAAAAAATGCCGGGAGGACTGAGTTGGAGTGAAAATGAATTGCTCGAATTGAGTCAACAAGTTTAATTCTTTTCTTTCCTTTCTCTGCAGCTATTATGTTGTCTTGTGAACAAGGCAGAGTATACAAAACCGCACAGACATTTCAAGACAGAAAAAGGTAAAGAGAACTTTTGTACTGAAATACTGACTAATTCATATAGTAGTGAAGAGCACGTTACCATGTTATACAAAGAGATTATTGGCTACAATATGTAAAACATGTTGGTTTAGCCTGGTTTTGGCTTCTAAAAGACTCTCGTTATAATTTACCGCGATGACTCGAGCTGCAATTCACTATGCAAAGTAAAGAAAAGTATTCTGTATTTCTACAAAAAGAGATGTACTGGCTACAATAGGTAAAACATGTTGGTTTAGCCTGGTTTTGGCTTCTAAAAGACTCTCGTTATAATTTACCGCGATGACTCGAGCTGCAATTCACTATGCAGTATTTGATATTCTCAAGAACACTTTCTGAAATCGTTCTAAAATGACTCTAGCATGAGTCGAAAGCTTGTTATCCAACATGGTAAGTTTGTACTGAGTCTCAAAAGTTAAACTAAACTTATCTTATATGAATACCAGTACACCAGTACAGATGAATGTATAATCTACTAAGATGAGAGGTTTATATTGGCTTCAGTATGCTTCTAAAAGTTATTCTATTGCCAGTATTAAGTATTTGTAACATATCTTTTTTGAAAGAGCTGTAACAGTTCGTGCGTATCCACAATGATACCTATATTTATTTTTAGTGTCTCTCAGAATACCTCCTGATAAGATCTCCCAGATAATTTTTTTGACGCGACACCCATTCGTTTGTCCCAATATGGCTTGTTCCGTGGGTCTAATGATCGTACGATCAGTGCGTGGTGTTGTTCTTAATCCCCTAAAATGGCATTTACCTGTTATTAGTCACGCATCACGCAACTACAACACGACTGAGCTCGAATATAAATGACAATCTTAAAAATGTAAGATATATACTGATCCTTTGTCTGTAGCCATTCAAGTTCATTCGGGCAGGTACGCCATATATGGATAACCATTACGATAGTGCGTAGTTTATCACGCAACGGGTTGTCACGCATTGATTGACTCTCATGTCATGTCATGGCCGGGTTGAAATTGCTCATGTTAAGAAGTGACTCAGTGTTTGGTATGCTTTTTTGCGTAAACGCCCTAGATAATTCACAGTGGATAATATTTCGCCGGTCGTTTGCTATCATTATCGCCATTTTCAGGAGCAAGCGCAACTCAATGGGTTAGTGCGTGGCCTTCGGAACTAGAGGTCCACGGTTCGATTCTCAGGATCTCCAATTTGTTTCGACTTCTTTCTAATCCGTGTAGCTTCAGCTTTGAATACTCTTAAAACAGAGCACTGATGGAGAGAGGACCGGGTTAATTGCGCACCGTCGGCTTCCATTGATAGCAGTTGAATTCCAACTGAAGGAACTACCGACGTTAAATATAGGTACTTTACCATCAACTTTTTCATAGTCGTCGCCATTCTTGTTTTCTGCATTTTCGTTACGCAATCTACGCTATTGACTATTTTCGAATTCGTACAATACCGCTGTGTTCCTTGATTACAGGCTCATTTACTCAGGGACAAATATTAACGATAAAGTAAAAAGAATATACAACTTCAACAATACAAACACTTTGAAATTCCAAGGACCTTCACTGGATCCAGAAAACGTGAATATTCTACCCAAAATCGAGGCTAATCCTGAGCCATATAACAGAGAACTCGAAACTGGAGAAACTGGCATAAGCGCAGCCCACAATATTTAGTAAACATATATTATAACTATATTCGTTTTGGGGAGAAAGTGCAGGCTTCTTAATTGTGATCTGAGGATTACTTCAACCAAGGATTAACCCGTGATGCCCCGCACACCAGACCGCTGCTCAACTTGGTGATGGTTGATAAGCAGTAGTGCCGCGCGTATCATAGTTATGAGTGTACACAAATCAACTATAATCATTGATGATTTCAAGATATCAGTATAAACTTTTCATTTCTGCTTTGCATAGTGAATTGCAGCTTGAGTCATCGCGGTAAATTATAACGAGTCTTTTAGAAGCCAAAACCAGACTAAACCAACATGCTTTACCTATTGTAGTCAATACATCTCTTTTTGTAGAAATACAGAATACTTTTCTTTACTTTGCATAGTGAATTGCAGCTCGATTCATCATGGTAAATTATAATGAGAGTCTTAGGGAAGCCCGGGCTAAACCAACACCTCCTTTAGTATCATTACAGAACAAGTTCCTTTATTTTTGCTTTTATTGAATATTTACTATAACTTTTTGAAATAGCCGTACTTGCATTATATAATTGGTGACTTTTTTGCTACATTTTAGCATCAGCTGCAAGCGTGAATTCGCCATGCATAAGCGTTCAGCTTTCTTTTTCTTGCGACGTTTCCATCCGCTTCTTCCAACTACCATTTCATCTTTTTTTTTTTTTTACTTTTCTTTAACCTTCAAACTTTTCTACACAGTATTTCGGTTAAATCACTTAAATTCAAGAAATCAGACTATCGTAAAAGCGGTGTTACACTAGACGATTTTTAACGACGATTTTTCGCGCAATGCTATTGCGCGAAAAGAATATACCCTGTAGCATGTCCGCCTGACATAGGATGGAACTATCTATAGCGGCATTTCCATTTCAGGCAACACGTTGCGAGTTTCTGATTTGAAAAACCTCGCAACTCAAAATGACGAATTTTTCGTAGCGGGAAATCGTCGTTGCAAATCATTTCGTGTAACATCGCCTCTCGCCTTAAAATAATATTTCAGCTTCAGTTGTTTCAATTCCGTAAAAATTTCACAAAAAGAAAAGCGAAGAAAGGGTTTCCATTTTTCTTCAATAAAACAGCTAGAAATTAAGTTTGAATCTGCCGAGGATGTAAGTTCTAGCTGAAAAAATCATTATTGAATTCTGCGCGAAGAAAGACGAGAATGTGTTTTTAACCCCTGTTAGACCGCGAAGCGCTTTTCGTTTACTTCAAGTTTTTGCGTTGCGAGAAAAAAAATCGATTTTTCTAGGCTCAAATTTTATAGATTTGTTGAAAATTTTTAACCAAATTTCTCCGCAGCTCCTAAATGAAAAAAATCAGGCGCGCAATCGATTTTTTCAACACTAAAAAATGATTTAACGGTTTTCGCGACGCAAATTTCACAACAAAAGCGAAACGTCCAACAAGAGCGTCAAATGGTTTTCTAAAAAGTTTCGTAATCATACAAAGAATTTTCTTATGATAAATATTGACATATGATACATATATTGTGTTTTATAAGTTCATAAAAATTATTTAAGTACAAAGATGGATCTTCAAATTTTTGTGGAAAATTATCGCGGAGTTTCATGATTCACTTGGATGAAATTTCGAGTTCGAGATCCAAAGTGGAGCCTTCCTCTTCGGCATGAATTCGGTTATGTCCTCGTAATCCAGAGAAACAGGAAAAAGATTTGCTGCATCGTTTACAGTTGTATGGTTTGTCTCCTGTGTGAGTCCGTGTATGGCTTCGGAGGGTCACTGCTTGGGTGAAACTTTTCGAGCAATGTTGACATTTGAATGGCTTTTCTCCGGTATGTATGCGGGTATGGGTTCTTAAATTCGAATACTGGGTGAATGCTTTGTTGCAGAACTGGCAACGAAATGGTCGATCGCCTGTGTGAGTTCGAATGTGGTCCCGCAAATGTGACGATTTTCCAAATGATTTATCACAATGTACGCATTGAAATCGCTTCTGTTTTGGCCGCCTTTGTTCATCTAAGGATGTCACGTGTGAAGTGGCTTGAGAACTCATCGGCAGAGAAAATGGAAACATCCCTGTTGGCGCCTCGCCGTCTTCGGTGCTAAAACTGGGCGAGAATCGTTCTTGCTTGAGCCTACAGATTGAATCTAGCGGTTTCCTTTGTGAGTACTGTCCATAGAAACGTTCCGGATACATAGTAGCCTCACAGAACTGACAATTACAGAGTCGGCCATCTGCGAAAAAAACAAACAAAACACCGATATTTCATAAACAACCAGAACTGTATAAGAACAGATACAATGGATTCAAGTCGAGTTGAATGGAAAGTGCCAGAAGAGTGTGAAATTCGCTTTAACACCAGAATTATTGTTTTGTTAACAAACAAAGGTTGACCTTCTGATTTCAATTTCCTTGATCCCTAATTACAGTTTTCCGTCCAATTTCTGTCTAACTGTGGCATCCGCTAGTTTTCCCGCTCGCTAATTGCTTAAAGTAATCTCGTCGTTGATTGGTGATTTCAGCGCGCTCTTCAATGTATCTTTTAGCGGCGATGTATAACCGGATTTCCAAAAAGAATTGGTTCTTGAGATGATTCTCTTTAAACTCTCTCGAGACATTTAATTTACCATTTCTTAAAGACTTTTAACACTTTGTTAAATGAATAATTTGTGATTGTGCGATAATCTAAAGAGGGTTCTTGCGAACCGTATCTGTTTCACACACACCTCAACAACACGTCACCTTTTTGTTTCTTTTTCGAACTCCAAAATAAAAAATAAAAAAAAATACACGATTTCCTATCCATACTCCTTTATTCTACGTTTTCTCGCTCACAGCTCATCTAGCTCTTTCTTCCTCTAGTCAGGATCTAGATTATTTATCCTGCGTCGAACGAGTATCATTTCTTTTCATTCAAACAATTACCGCTAACTTTCGATTAGGAAGCAGTTAAGATTGTTTTAAGGAAATCCATTGAAGCAGAAGATTTGATTAACGCAGGCTCTTGTTCGCGAAAACACGATAAAAGAAATAATATTTTTCTCGGCCCTGCTAACGAAAATCATCTAAGACTTCCCGCTGTTTTCGATAACATAACCTTTCTTCGGCATTAGCAAACATTTTTATGAGAATTCAAATAACAATTATTGTACATGAACCATTGTTTTGAGATCCCTTTGTTTTCCATCATCGATAAACAACACTGCTCTGCAAATTTCAGGGCCCAATTTTCCTTCAAATTTACACTGAAATCGTTTCCATTGGAGCTTTTAATAGCTATCCATACGAGCTAACCTTGAGGTACAAAAGGTAGATTGAAATTAAGATATTGTTTTTCGATTGCATGACTTGGTCTTACAAGTTAAACAAAAAGTACAAGGAAACCTACGTCGAGACCCCAGCTGCGAGCTTCCAGAAACATCAAATTTTCTGCAAGGTCATCAACAAAATACAAAATAACATAGTAATTTACACTAGGGGAAAAGTGTTTTTCTCAGATGATTTCAGCTGTTTTTCGAAATAACTAGATTACATACTCGCCTATCTTCCTCACACACACTCTCTCTCTCCTTTTATGCAATGCAGACAAATTTAAGATTTATAACTGCAAAATTTTGAAATACCATCTTTGAATAACGTTTGAATTTTTGTGGCGTGTTGATAGATCTATTTATTCTTCTAATTTCTTATTTTATTTTTGATATTTTAAAAATAAAAATGAACCTTTGTTATTTCGATTGACCTTGAAGTCTTGAGTCTAGAATAAACTTGAAGTAAACAGTATTAAGGAATCCACCGAGAAAAGATAAAAAAACAGATACAAAAATCGAAGAAATCTATATCATGCGACTTCAAAACATCCAACACCTTGTAATTCAATTTCATATAAAAATATTCTAATTTAGTTTATTTCGAATATTTTTAATCTTAAGTTCGCTCAAAATAGTAAAAAACACCCACCGAAAAAAGATAAAATAAATACTAAAATGTAAAATAAAACTTCGTGCGACTGCAAAATGTTCAACACTTTAAAATCTAACAAAACAATTGTTCAAGAGAAGTAAAAAAAAAATTAAATAGACTTATATAATTTGACTGACAGGAAAAATACATTTATGTCTCAATATTGAAGAGCGCTAAGAATGAGAGCTAGTGTTTTTTCCTTTATTTATCGTACCAAATTTTCTTTCTTTAGGCTATCAATTTTATTTACAAAAAAAATTCACATGAAATTTTGGAAAGCTGGTTTCTCCGGCAGCGAAAAATAAAGTTTATCGTTTGTCGCAGGAAAGTTTTTTTTTTTTTTTAAATAATCGTCGGGAAATATGGTGAGATTTATAAAGACATGAAGATAGAGAAAGTTATCCTAGATGTTGTAAAGAAAGCCGAAAAAATTCCTATTTTTTTCAAACTGATGTATCAATATACCGACCGAAGACACAAAAGAAGCGATGCTGAAAGCTTCAAATCTAACCATTTTTTATTCCTAGCTTCATTTTACTATCGTAAAATGGCTATAAAAGAGTTAAATATAACGCAGCATGTCAAACTAGCGCCGCAAAGCTGCTGTTAAATCCCGTTATTCTGCACAATAATGCTTCTTACCAGTATAGAAAACAGGCATGCGAGGAGGGTAGCATTCAGTACGATTTGCCACTTGGCGGGCATATTCTTCTTGTCGGCGGAACTTCAGCCAGTTGTTGTTTACTATTCTTAGATTATCTTGTGGAGTTGGGCTCGTAGATGGGCTTGGCTTTGTAGTCTAGAAGGACGAAAAATATATATATATTTAACCATTAAAAAGTATTTTTTTTCAACAACTTTTCGTGAGTCAAGCGCTTAGTGTTGAAATTTATTGACGTATTTTCTAATTACGAGTTTTAGTTTATGATCTTTAGTGAAAATTTAGGTATAAATTTCCTGAGAATACACTTATGAAATATTTGTTCTTTCTGAACAAATATCTTTCTTAGGTTTTTGTGTTAGAATAGGAATTAAGCGACGACTTGTTTGAAACTAAATTGAATCCAAGCAGATAGTTTTAGCACATTTTTATCGGGTCATAATTGTTAACTCATAACTTGAAAATGTTTGTATATCGTGGGGTGAAAATAAATATTTGGTTTGAAAGCTTGCTTTATCTTTATAAAAGTACCATTCGAAAAAAAGCTTTGGTTGCGAAAATGCTACAAATAAAAAAAAAAATCATATTCTAAATAAAAATTATTCCCAAAAATAAGATAAATACTATAATAAATCGCTTTTTTTTAAGAATGATAGTTTTAACGTTGTTAAATAAAATAGAAATAGATTTATTGAGTTTAAACTATTTTTTATTAATTTGAAATCTAATTTTCAAACCATTCAGAATCGTGAAATTTTAAATCGAAATAAAAACCAGCTTTTCTTTATTACTCCTTATGATGAATTCTCTGTTCCACGCCTCTACTTCTTTATTTAAAACAGACTAGATTACAGCGGCATCAATATCAGTCAAAAACCTGGACTTTCAGATTTAGAGTTTATGACTTTTTGGTATCTGTCTTTTAAGTGGATGCGTTTTAGAAAGAAAAATGACAGTGACGTTGCTAGATAAATGTTCTGGAGACAGTAATTACGAGTAGCAGGCGCGGTGAGGACATGAACTGTTTTACTGACATTTGAAATGCTTTTCTTCATAAATACACTTGTCTTCAACATTATCTTAAATGATATAAAATTCCCAGTATAACGAAAAAACGAAGCAATGATTCCATTCCTCTCAAATTCCAATAGCTTGTATTTTATTTTTTTAATGCTTCAATGTACATCAGTGTACTTCGAGTTGAACTCTGCCACTGCGTTCCTAACGTAATTGAAAAACAATCTCATTCACTTGGTGTTTTTGTGATTGCCGTTATTGAATATTTTCGAAATGTTATCAAAACATAAAGGTTAAAATAATATAGTTTTCATTCAAGAAAGTTATAATTAGGTTATTGGCTCGAAATGTCGGCCAGTGTGATTTATTACTATCCATATGATATTACGATCTTATTTTCGTTAGCAGTAGGACAACGGGGAATTATGGTATTCGATCAGCAGGCTAGCCTAGAGAATACCAAATAAAATACATCACAAACAAATGAAAAAATTGGATTTTATAGTAGTAAATTTACCTAAAAAAACCTAGGTTGAATCTTGAAGAATTATTTCATGTTTTATTGACATGGGAACGACAGTTAGGAGGAAGGATTGTAGCCAAATGTGGTGAAAAAAACAAGTTAGTTTGTCAGCGAAGTCGTCAACGTCCTTAAAAATATATTAAATTCTCATCACTTCGAGTCTTTTCAGAAATACTTCTCACCCGCGGCTCGTGTTGTGAAGCTAAGGTTCGCAGAAAATCAATAAAGAAACAATAGCTTAAACTGTGCGAATGCCTACAGCTGTTCACTAGACTCATATGATTTGTACATATTCTATTGTGACTCTCATAATTGCCTTTTTCTCCAAGGTGAACCAATTCCACGAGTAAGAAAACTAGTTCAGTAAACCATGAATTCGCTCTCGATTCTCAAACACGTCGTTTTTGACTCCAATATAAAAGCCATTAAAATGCTACGCAATACTAAATGTGATATAAAGACTCCGACCTTAAGAATTCACAACTTTCCGAGTTAGTGAATACAATATTTTGGCATACTTATCTCATTATCTCAACCAAGGAAGCCAAAATTATTTCATTTGATTCAAAAATAAACTTGTTATTTTTATTCTCATCAATTTTTAAGCCCAAGTTCTTTATATTTTAGGTAAATTTGTTTTATCTAAAAGTGACTTACAGCGTCTTATAATACTTTTCTTTATTTCACTGTACTGTCAAGTTTTTATTACTTCATTTAACAACTTTTGTTTCGACATTATAGTTTAAAGCCTTGCCGGAGAAATTAGCTTTGCATTAGCGAAAGCTAAATTCTTACAACGGTCCAAGTGAGTTCCTGATGAATCCTTTGATTAATTTTATCACAAGTCTCTAAATAACGGATATATCATTTAAAGTTAAGTGCGATAAAACTATCCATTTCATTTGGGGTTTAAGACTGACTGGGATATTAATCTGTTAGTGAAGAATTCCTTGATAGTTTTTTGAGAAACAGCCGTCTTGAGTGCATGTAGACACAAATTGATTATGGAAACGCCTCCAAAATTCACATAGTCATAATTATCGCGATATCTATCTACATAAATCGTATCAGCGTGCTCAAGAGAGGGAGCCATAACAGTTCTAAACGGATAGAACGGTTACTGGTACAACCCATAGACTTCGTATTTCTCGATCAAAAATACAAACGTGAAGTCAGAATTTTTTAGATTCAAATTGCATCACCCTGGAGCATAAAAATCTATTTTCATTCTTATGCTTTCTTGTTTTTAATTCTTAAGGAACAATTTTTATAGAGAAGTAACTAAGGAAACTAATTATTGAGTTGAGATCACCGTAGAAACACTTCAAAAACGCTATAGTGAGTCACTGAGAATTTTCAGCTACGCTTCTCTAACCTTTTCATATTTAAATAATATTTTATTCATGGTATTGTTTTTATGAAATAATAATGGTTTACCGACAAAATTTTGAAACTGTGTGAAAAGAAAATCTAAGTCTTATCTTTTTAATTTTTCTTTTGAATAAAATCGCGCGAAATAGCCGTTTTTACCCGCTCGTAATCTAAGTTTTAAATCAGTATTGTTACTCATAAACCAACACTCGTTGTAATTCAATTAAGCAACGGTTGGCGGGAAGAAAAACGTTGTATTTATTATAAAGAAATTGGTGAAGAAAAAAAAAAAATTGAAACTTTACCTGGAGAACCGTACAGCGATCGCCACAATCGGATGGCAGCTCGACGACTTGATATAACTCCCCTCCGAACGGTGCTAAAACAGATCCATTGGGTAATCTCCATGTTGGGCAATTTTGGAAGACGTTTCTCGCTTCCACGCAGTTTAAAAACTTGCATCCTGGAGGAAGATTTTGAAGGCTTGGTAAACTCTGTAAACTATTAGGACTCTCCATAGCTGTCTAACACAAACATGAACTGAGTTAATACGATGTTTTATTATGATGGAGTTTGGAGAAAAACTTTGTTTAAGTCTCTGTTGCTCTGCTATGTCAGGTGATGAAATTCGGATCTCACGAAGCCGGGATGCCTTCCGCATTCACAGTACACCACAACACAGTAATCTATAACCTTAGGAAATGAATAAATAAGATTTAATAAAAAGAAGATTCACGTGGAGCGAAAATGTCTTGGTTTAGCCAGATGATATAAAGCCCTTATTTTTTTTGTGTTCGTTTTCTAATTTAAAAAATTTGATTCCCACGAAAATCATACGGGGAAAAAAATTATCAAATATGTTTACAAAATTACAAAATAGGATTTGTCTTCAGCTTATAATCCGATAAATTAGATTAGCTACGGTTAGTTTTCAGGTTTTCTAGGAAAACATGTATTTTTAGAGTTATTGTCTGAGTGATAGATTGAAATATTTCTCGGGTATTTTGAAATTAAATGAATATTTGTTCGTGGATCCAATAAGTAAGTTGGTAATAAGGTGAAACAGATAGCTTAGTTTTGACAATAGCTTCTAACCTTGACTTGAATAGATAACACAACAAAAATCCTATCTTGTAAACAAACTCAAAGTCTTCTTACGCCTTCTTAAATACGACCATTACAAACTCTACATCGAAAATGTCAAAATTTAACAAATTAAAACCAACTTCAAGTACAGCGAAACACTAATCTTGCTCCGTTCTAAAAAGTCCTCCCGTTTTAACAATTATATTTAAGTTCCAATTTTACTCTGCGAAAGATTTGATATCTAATATATATCTCTGTACATTAGCACGCCCCTCGGGAAAAAAAATGCTTTTTCGCAGAGGGTGGGTCGTGTTATTTTTACCTGGATGAAGATATTCAGCTTTGAAGAAACGCGAGCGAGGAAAAAAAATGAACTTCGGGCTTGGACGGCAATTTGTACGCACGTGCAGATTGGTATGGACGTTGCTCGCTCGTACCGGTTAACGTTTTACTCGTTTTTTCACTTTCTACTCTGAGGTTAAGAACTCTTAACGATCATTACACACCGAACAGACATGAAAAATAGAAAAGAAAATCAGCACAGCTGTATTTCCATTATTTAAGGCAAAACTTCCTCACATGGCTTTGGAGAATTCTAAATAAATTAAGCAATTGTTCATTGGCCAATCGCTTGTGTGTTCTAGGCCAGGGGCTTAGCCCATTTGCAGGATTTCAGCCAGTGGCAGGCTGCGAGTCAGTCTTCAAACATACCTCCAATAGAGCCTGTGAATAATTATTATTTTATTAAAACCGCCGGTCGGACTTGTTTATGTATCCCTTTTTCAAGCTCTTGATTTCCGTAGATTTTGGTAGCTCAATCCTAACAAGCAAGCCATGAGAAGAAATCACTTAGGAACAGATGGACATCGACTGAAACCCTACAAGACTCATAAAATCTACGAATGTTATTTAGTTTTAGGCTCATGATTTATTTGTACGGATATAATAGGGGTGCAACGACTTTCAGTCAAACTAACTCTTAAACACTTCGGAAGTCCTTTTGAAATAATTACTTTGAGGGAAAGAATAACTAAAGAATGGAGGCGAAGACTTAATCGTTCAGGGTTCCTTAGTCTGTAAAGGGGAGTTCACATTTGATCATTTCGCGGCGTTCGGGAAATGGATTTTTTTTCCTCGAAAATAAAAATAGAATCGATTCCTAAGTAAATAATTGTTTGATTCCCACCCGCTTCAAATTCTAGAAGAATGTTGCGTTATTGATTAATGATGTAACAGGAAAAAAGAATCGTCATGCTCTTCTAAGAAAGTGCCCTCTATCATCATGATTGTTATTCTTAATTCTTGAGAGATTGTATAAGTCTTAAGTTCAATTTGAAGTTTGCCTTATTTATTAGTCACCGGCCGATTTCAAAAGCGTAAAGCTCTAAGTAGCAAACTCAAAATCCGGCGCTTCGAAACATTTTTAAGTTCCCGAAAAGTCTAGATTTTTAAAGCTCTCATGAACAGAATTTTTCTTATATCCGATCATACAAAACTGACATTTTTTTTTACCTAATTTGATTTTTCTCCCGCCCATATGAGAGAGATTATACCATTTTTAATGACTTTTAAAAATTAGGAGACTTATTGAAGTCTTTAGTGGGCCCAGAAAAGGAAGCCCATTAGTCAATCATTTTTATGATTTTATACTGAGTTAGAATACCGTTTTATTCTTGTATCAAAACTCGAAAATATCGAAGGTTTTTATCTCAAAATCGCATCTTATAGAATAGAAATCAAGGATTTTAGCCTCTTTCCTCTCTTTGTTCCAATTAACGACTTTACTTTGAACTTTTAAAAACAGTACAAATTTCTATTGTTTGATTAGAGAATCAAATATATTACTTCCTCGACACTACGTTCCTTTATTAATGAACAATTTGCTCCCGAGGGAGGGGGGACTTTGCAAGTTTTATTACTTAAGTAATAAGGGTATTTCAGCTTGGAAAACTCGTAGGTGCTTTGTAACGGCCAAAAAGGCTTTTTATTTGTCGTTTTAGGAAGCTTCTTTGGTTTATAGGCTTAAAATTTACGATATAAAGACATGCGATGCATGACTTTTGCTTTGGAAAGCTTCGAAGGTCTGGGAATGTGACAGATGCCTTACATATGCCATTGAAAAACAGAGATCAGTCTATTTTTCGTGCTCAGTCGGTGGAAAAGATTATTTTGTTTAAAACAAATGGTGTTATTTTTTCAAATCAGAACTTGAGCAGTAGTTAATGATGATGATAATTGCCTGGTGATTTTCTTTTCTGATAACGACGCTATTCTTCTCGCGGGATTTCGTGGAATCTCTCTCTCAATTAAACCTGCTCGTGCATTCATATGGCTTTCCTCGACACATAATTTTTCTATTACTTAAAGTATTTTTTTCTAAGAATTCATTTAGAAAAAAAATAATTCTGCTAAATCAAAATTATCTTCAAATTTTGTCCTTTCAATCTTATACCCTTGAAGCAACATTCAACCTGTTTTAATGAAATTGTCTTTAGTAAGTTTGTTCTTTGAGTTTTTATTTCAGAATACCTTTCTGTCATATATTTGACTCAGTTGACAATACGTCTTAGAACCTTTCATGAGAAATTCTGAGCAATAATTAAGTTCCATGACAAAACATAGCAATATGGCTTCGAAATCGCTTGTAACACCATAAGACTTAGTTAAGATGTCAGCTTAGAAGTTGTCATACGAACAATGTAGTCCATAAGAGAGGACGTCTCGCTGGCATTAAGAATTTCCCCTGTTGACAGAATGCTATGCAACTGTTTGCGAAGGACTTACAAAGCACATAAGTAATCCTTTTCTAAGTATGAATCAATCTCAATAATCTAATCTAATTCAACTTTCATTTTGCTCAGTCAAGTAGCGCATTTCGTGTCTCCCAAGGCACTTCAGGATCCCTGAGTGTACAATTAAGAGGCCGGGTCTAAATTTTTAAGAGCATTGAATTTAGAAAAAAGCCCTTTCGCGACTGAATTCATGCACTAGACTTGGCGGTCTTGCAACATGAAGTCGATAGAATTGAACTCCAGCCATTTTACTCGCCAAGTCATTCATTTAATTTTCAAAAGCCAAGAACGACCGGTAATGTTACATTTGTTTCTCCAAGAATAAATACTCTATTAAAACGTAACTTGAGAGTTTTAAATTTGTGTAAAACTAAACTCACTCATGATTGCTCTATTGTGATTTAATCATCCTTTGCTCACTTTAGGTTGGTTAATTGATCTACGAAATTTACTGGAAAAAAAAACTATCCTTTAAATAGATTGGCTGACTACTTTATAGCGTTTAGCGAAAAAACACTCAAGGATATTCGGAAGAAGTTTTGTCTTTTCAGCGCTGCGGCAAAAAGGGCACGAAAAAAAACAAGCTTAATATGCCGGGCGGTAATTTTTGAGTCTCGGGTGCGAATTTAGCGATTCTAAAATTGAGAATATATTATCTTTTGTAGGATTGTTTTGCTTAAGATGGTTTGATCTGATTTTGAGTTAACACTTTGATCTCAGCACAATACAAGCATGTGGTATGGAACAAAAGAGACACAAAAGATTGTGGCTGAATTAACTACCACCCCGCCCCACGCTGAACAGCTTCATTTGAAAAAATCGATTCACGAAATTAGTGAGCCAATTTGAGCAATTTAACCAATTAGCTCCACCAAAAACACAAGCTTGAATACCAGCTGATGATTTGGACAAATAGTTAACACTTTTTATTTAGCAAATCTTCGAAGGTCATGCTAGAATATGTGTATCTTTGCTTGAGTCGCGGAAATTCAAAGAGATCGTCTCAAAGTTTTATCGATTTTTCTATTTGACTTCCGTTGGCACTTAGGAGACAGCAAATGTTATCGGGCCGCTGGATTCACTTCTTTTTTCCTCTTTTTCAATCAACAACTTTGACTATTTAGTTCTAGTATATCATTATTCATATCACGATCTCTGTTTGATCTTTTTTCCAGCATTTTTCTCAGTAAAGAAAGAAGGAAAAAATGGATAAAAACAAGTGAGAAAAAAATCAAATTTCTTATAAGGAGCTAAAGCTTTTGAAAAAATAAATTGTGTCAAATTTGCTTTTTCCTTCTGTCGTTAGTTTTTTTTTATTAATTTCCCCCAGCATTGCTTATTTAAAAAAGAAGAAAAAGATGAAATAAAAGGAAGGAATAAAAGAAAGAGAGAAAGAAACGTCGGGAAAAGTAAATTTCTTAATGAGGTAACGCTTTTGAAAATTTAAAGTATGTCAAATTTGCTTTTTACGATTACATTTTTTTTGTGCTGTTTCAACACCTCGAAGCCTTGTAGTTTACATTTCATTTTCTCGGCGAAATCTGAAAAGAAAAGACAGATCTACAGATTTTCTACGGCTTCACTAGAAGCCCAACACGGTAACGAAACCTCGTCATATGTAAACCAGCTGTGATTGAGTCTATGAACAAACGTTTACTCTACAACCCTGGTTAGTTGTACAAAATCCCTCAGCGTGGCTTGTAATGTAAATAATCGCTCGTAAATGGACAAATGATCGATTGCAGAATGAAATTTGATTTCTTTAGTTCTTTGTCAACAGAGAAACATTAGTAGACGTTGTCTTGTTTCTGGGCAATGAGATGATTACCCTTCGTCTTTACTCAACATAGTTCTTTCACGCTCTTTGGAGAGTCTTTCTAGTTTGATTCTTTATTCGTCTCTTTCTTCTCACTCTTATCTTCTTCTCCTTCTTTATCTCCTTCTCCTTGTCCTTACTTTCTTTCTTTCTTTCTTTCTCCCTTTTTCTTTCGGTCTTTTTAGTTCCTTTTACCTCGTCTTCATCTTCGTCTTCGTCTTCGTCTTCGTCTTCTTTTTCATCTTTCTTCTTCTTTTTTTTTTTCTTCTTTTTTCTGTTTTCCTTTTTCTTTTCTTTTCTTACTTTTCTATTTTGTTTTACCTATAATTGGTCTTTTGGGTTTAACTCTTTGCCTCGTTTTCTTTCTTTTTCTATTTCTACTCCTTCTTCCCCCTTTTTCTTCCTTTTTTTCATTTCTTAGATTAATTTTACCTAGTAGTAGTAATTTTACGATATATTCTCTAAGCATCTTTTTTTATTTTAGCTAATTGCCAGTGTTATATATTTAACCCATGAAATTATTAATTTAGTTTTGACTCAAAGTTTCTAATAATGTCAGAGAGCTATGATGATATTTCCAGCGGTTATTTGTATAAGAAGTTATGCCATGCGTAGTTAAAGCAACCTACCTGAGTCAAGCAGTTGAAGCGGTTATTCCATTCTTCTATTCTTAATCTTACTCTCAACTCCTAAAATAGGCTCAATTGCTATCATGCCCTATGGCATGTATTATGCGCTCTTTCTTTTATTTATACCTTTCTTAAAATTTCTTCAAAAGAAAATACATATTGTTTGAAACATGCCGTCGGGCTCGAAAACTACTAAAAGTTATTGTCGTGAAAATTTTGAAGAAAATATATTCTATTAATAATTTCTTTCTTTCTTTCTTTCTTTAAAATCCTTTCTTTCTTTCATTAAACTTATTTTTTTCTTTCTTCCTTTTCATTTTCTTCCTCTTTTTTAAATTTATTTTCCATTTTTTATCATAGATTCAGAATTCTGAAAACTTAAGCTTCTTCGTGTTCTCTTGAGTATCTTTGTGTAAAATGAATGCAGGGCTATAAAAACCTTCCATTGTGTAAGTTAAACACTATAGTCTTTCTATAGTTGACTTGATTTTTAGCGAGATTTTAGCAGAAAAAATACTAGCTTTGGCCTTTACATTATCAGCTAAATCAAAATAGCCAGTAGTATTCACTTTTATCAAGACACTATATTTCGTGAAAATCAAAATTCAACTTCTGCATACTGTGTCCCAGAATTGCGGCCGCAAAAAAATATCCCATAGAATTCTTTAATTACAAGTCAATTATCTCTCTTAAAAATCACATTTTAAATTCTAATTCAATTATTGAATGATGGTCACAGGTTTGCCCTCGAAAAACAAGGGCGGAATTGCTCAGTGTTAAACAATTTACGGCATACAATCATATCATTTGAACCGGTGATAATATTCAAACGCTTCCCAGGCTCGAACTTGGCGACATGATCAATTACGAGTGAACTTTTTTAAAACTTGTAGTGGTTATTAAGTTCTACCTTCGAAAAACAAGGGCGAAATTGCTCAGTGTTAAACAATTTACGGCATACAATCATATCATTTGAACCGGCGATAATATTCAAACGCTTTCACAAACGCTCGAACTTGGCGACATGATCAATTACGAGTGAACTTTTTAAATTGTTGTGGCTAGTGATTTCCGCTAATTCACTACTAGACATCATTATATATTTTTTCTTTTCTGTAAAACTATGTTTGATAGTTAGTGAAGTTATCAGTCCAATAGTCATAAGCTGCGAAGGAAAAATTCCAAATGTGAGTATTGAATTTAAACTCTGGAATTTTGGTTCCTTTTTTAAATCAAAATATATGCTTCAAATACGTTGAAATGTTTCTTTTTCAGTTTATTGAAATTCAAGTTTTCAGTGCGTTGAAATGTAGCGTGTATCACAGCGAATCTTGCCCCTAGGCATTATAAGAAAACAAAGCTCACTTCAATCCAAACACCAGAACCAGTATCCTATATCCTTAGACCTATTATGATTATTCAACATTTGGTACATCAATGAAATCTTTCAAAATAACGCTCCCTTCATCACGTAACTTTTACCAATATATTGAAAAATGTTTGCAGTTCAAAGAAATCACAAAAACAGCAATAATTACATTGCATAATGCCTCAAGATCGCAACAGGTGCTGCGTTGAGTACTATGCCAATTATGCCTCGACTAAAAGGGGCTTCAGTCTGTGAGGGCTATTGACCCCCTGTTGCTCTATTTCTAAGCCAAACTTGTAGCGGTAATTTTATTGTAGTTATCAGGTGTATTGTGCTTAAAAATCATGCTCCGACATGAATAGTTATAGAAATAACAGATATTTTTGGCTTCGATCACCTGTAGCGTTAGTTCTGTGATGAGATTGAAGGCGACTATAATTACTGTAGTTGCAGTTGTTGTATCTTTGATAGAAAAAAATGAATATACAGAGAATGGACTCCCTTTACGAGTCAGGGTGTTTTCTTAGCTCTCAAAGGTCGGTCGGGCGTTTTAGAACTGCAAAAACTGGTCCAACATTTTGCAAATTGGAAAGCACGTAAAGAAGAAAACAGGGAAACTTGGAGATAAAAACAGATTGGAAAAAAGACATCGTCTTCATACTCTACATTTAACAAGCAACTCAGTACTCACATGGTGTTCGATCCTCAGAACCACCATCGTATGTGAGTATAGTTGTTTGTTGGTTCTCTCCTGTGCTTCGAGAATTTTTCTCCGGATTCTCTAGTTTTCTTTTCTCCGTACAATTCTGTCTTTAGCCTATAGATTGGTGTTTTGAATAGATTTGTTATGATAGTCCCATGCTGAGATACCTCAACCGAAGTAAAGTTATAACTTTTGATTGCTGATTCCATTCTTGCATTGTCTATCCTCATTGCGTGAAGCAACATATGGACGACCTAATTCAGTACTTCAATAATCAGGCCAATGTTCCAAGGTTAACGTTAATCGAAAACAAAATTCCTTTGAAAAACAAGACTAGTAAAAACATATGCTTCTTGAGGTTGCATGGCTTGCTGCATACCCCCACGAAACAATGCTCAGTTGCATATTGTACTCATATAATTGTTTTTATACCCGCTTAATTGTTTCAGTTGCATGTTTCTAGTTCCCTAGTTTTTACGCCCCTCATTTGTATGCTTGCTATTTATCGGACGCGCCTCGTTTTGCCTAAAATAACAAACGTTAAGAAAGACAAGGCTTTTTAGACGTGCTATTTGTCCACGTAGGAACTGCAGCGTATCCACAGGGTCTTCTTGGCATTTTTCAGCGTTCCTACCCTTTCTCGTTCTCGTTCTCGTTCTCGTTCTCGTTCTCGTTCTCGTTCTCGTTCTCGTTCTCGTTCTCGTTCTCGTTCTCGTTCTCGTTCTCGTTCTCGTTCTCGTTCTCGTTCTCGTTCTCGTTCTCGTTCTCGTTCTCGTTCTCGTTCTCGTTCTCGTTCTCGTTCTCGTTCTCGTTCTCGTTCTCGTTCTCGTTCTCGTTCTCGTTCTCGTTCTCGTTCTCGTTCTCGTTCTCGTTCTCGTTCTCGTTCTCGTTCTCGTTCTCGTTCTCGTTCTCGTTCTCGTTCTCGTTCTCGTCAATGCTTCATTAGTCTCGTCTTTAAAGCGTATGTACTCAAGAGTTGAGAGCTTCGGAACGCGAGTTTTGATATTGTTTTTGATTCCAAATCCTGATTGGCTAATACAGCGATATACTAAATCAGCCAGAAATTAAAAATAAACTCTAAAAGCTAAACCAAAAGATACTTTAAGACTCCAGTTCTCAAACTCCATCGAAAACTAAAAATATATTCATTCCCTTTGACCATGAGATTTTCAGACTGAAAAATGCGACTTTCATTTACTTATGTAAATTCATCAGACTTTCCCGGGGCTATAGGGTTTGTCGTATGGGGTGATTTTAACCTAGTCAATATCATTACTCCAATAATAGACTATCTCTCCAGGCGTTTTCGTACCGATCGTACTAAAACGTGCCAAAGGTTAAAAAAAAAAAGTATCATCTCCTTCGAACCTCCTTGGCGAAAAAAATTCATGAGAATATTTTTTTCTGGATATACATTTTCGTGACTTTATGAATAGTTTTCTTATCTTCAGCCATCTTGTTAAACAATACAACACTTAGCAAAATTCCTTCATACAAAAAATAATAAATACTATTGATTCTTATCATTGTTTATTTAACATCAAGAACTCGTAAACTCAGGTAAATTGAATCAGATTCTATTTTATTCTCAATCCTCAAGAACAACACTTAATATAATCTTACTACAATCTATGATTCTTACTCAAAAATGTTGCAAGTCACTGATGATGTCTCGTCCGGATTTTCTCGCTAGACGGTCACTATAATCATGATAATTATCAGCATTAAGCTCATCAATCCTTCACTGCCTTCATTTAGCTTCACAATTCAAGTTAGCTCTATTCTATCCTGAAGAGTGCCACTTAAAAATTGCAATCGAAGTTACAATTTGCAATTCAAGTTGATTAATGTAGAAACTTAACTCATGGAATATTTGCGCAGATTGTCTCATATTCTCTAGACGCTGACTCTAATTGTATTATTACCACTGCCATTATCAAACCATTACCTTATCTTCTCATCTCTCCTCTCTATCGTATTTTCTAGAACCTGCAGCCTCAAACGTTGTATTTTTTTTTTATGACAACATTTATTCGTGGCTCTATCAACAGAGCAGGAAACCATTTCAGTGCTTTTACATGTAATTCCTTGTATCCAATCGATTCGTGTAGACTAATTTTCTTGAGTTTACAGATAGATTCCTGTTGTAGAAGGATCATTTTATTATACGGTTATATTGGAATACCGCACTCATGATCACAAAGGAAGCCCTCTCGATCAAATTAATATATTTTCAACAAGTCGTTTTCACAAAGCAAATACTTTCAGCAGATCACACCCTGAAATACCTATTGTTCAAAATCCCAAAGGATTTGAATACTTGTTTCTAAGTCCACCGATTTTGATTAGACTTTCAAATCCGTTTCATGGCAAATCTAGTCGGTTATTCTTTCCTTGCCTGCGCTCAGAGGTAGGACTTTTATTTTGGGCTTTCAACGTATTGCAAAAGTGTTTACTTATAGTTTGTTTTTAAAACGACGACTAAAGTTCGTTAGCTGAGCAGTTTTACGAGGCAATTTTAGTACAGAATGTTATTCGTCAGTTCTAATATTCCTGCATATTAGCACCTTTCGTATAACGAATTTTGCTCGTCTGTTTCCACTATTTATGTATTTACAGTCAAAAAACTATTTACTTGCTGGATGCTGCAAAGATTTGCTCTCTTTTCTGCTCTCAGTACTTCACTGAATCACAATATCCTAAAAAATTTGGCTTGAGTAGACAACTTTTAGTACATCCGTGGCCCTCAGGGCTGCATTGCACAACATACGACCTCATCAAGGTCTCTTGCAATTATCTTCAAAAACAATTCATAATATTCTATATATTGATCCATTTATCACTAATTCCAGACTGGCGTCGTCGCGTTGATCATTTTGCAAGCTACTCTGATACGACAAGGTTGCTAATCAAGAAGCCTTACTGGATCAGGATCAAAACAAAGGTAAGAGTCTTTGGATAGTAAAACCAAGCAGTCACTTCACATGGTAGAATGGTTCCTCTTGAACCGAGAAAAAAATTGCTACTCAGTGCTCAACAGTCACAGTAAACATTAGTCAACAATCGAAATATTTGGGCAACCAATGTGTGTGTGTGTGTGTTTATTACTCCATAATTTATATATTCTCCAGTTTATATCCTGCTTATTTGTATGTTTACCTGTTTATGTATATGTCATTATACGACTTAGATAATATTTATCATGATACACATATTGTTTATCAAAATATGTCAATAAGTTGTCGACTCGTAACTCATGGTAGAGTAGTAAGTGCACTACAATTTACCAATCACGTACGCCTTCTAGTAATCGTTGATTCGATTCCATCTTTCTTTTTTTCCTCCAAATTGAGCTGTTTTGACGTCACGTGAAAAGGGCCTAATGGTACCTATTCGTATGTTCATCTGTATATCTTACTTGCATGATACGCATATTGTTTAGCAAAATTTGTCAAGAAGTTGTCGATGCCCCACTCATGGTAGAGTACACAATTGCCCTTCAATTTACCAATCACGAACGCCTTGTCTCTCTTCTAAAATCTTTGATTCGATTACATCTTGTTTTGCGATGAAAATCGTCCACCTTATAAAATCCCCCTGTAGATCAAAAGTATGATAAGCGGTTCACAGATCAGATCTGAAGGAATTACTTTTAAATTAATGCAAGGTTGTACGGTTCATTAGTATTCATTTAGTGACCAGTAATGTCTGGTGCTCGCCCGAACGTAGACCATTCATTATCATTCAAATACACCGCTATACATATAGTGACGGTCCCTCTGTATGCTTGAGAATTGGAGAGGTAAACCTGGTGGATCCCTCCAAAGAACCAAAACAGCACAAGGAATGGAGGGGAGGGTGGGGGGTAAAGAAAACCAAGGAGAGCAACCTTAGGTCAGGGGAGGGATTACCGACATCAACGCAGCACTAGAATATATGAAGTGCACTCATCTGGATCAACATTCGACCTGTGCAGGTTTGAACCCATGTGATTATATGAATTCAGTAAATACCCCTAGTACATGTGTATTAATGGCCGCCGCAAATTTAATACATATATATATATACTCATATCATTTTTTTAGATGCCCCTTGGACAACTGTAATAATATTTTACTAAATTTTGAGTGAATCTTCGGTACTTTTATTATTACTATTACCAGACAATGCATGCCTGGAAAATAATTTAGCCTTATTTTTTAGGGTCTTTTAGGGGTATTCCTTCAAAGAAAGAAAATAATAACTCTATTGTAACTCTAATAAGCTTTTAATATGGTTTGAAAGACTTCGTTCGTTATTTACCATTACCAGACAATGCCTGGAAAATGAATAAGCATTATTTCTTAAGGGGTAGTCCTTTAAAGAAAGAAAATAATAACTGTATTGTAATTCTAATAAGCTTTTGATATGGTTTGAAAGATTTCGTTCTTTGTTTACCATTACCAGACAATGCCTGGAAAATGAATAAGCATTTTTTCTTCGGGGGTACTCTTTAAAGAAATAAATAAATAAATCTCAATTATATCTCTAATAAGCTTTTATTATGGTTTGAAAGACTTTGTTCTTTACTTGCCATTACCAGACAATGCCTGGAAAAGAAATCATCCTTACGTCTTTTGAGAGGGTTAATCTATCAAAGAAAGCAAATAGTGCATTGTGGTTCGAGACATCGAGAAAAAATATGGCGTACAAAGATGCTTCATGCATTATGAGATTGTTTACCCAACGCAATGTTTCTCAGAGTGCAAATACAAGACCATCGCGCAGATCTAATATGCTATAATATGCTTTATATATACGGTATATCATTACTCCAGTATGAGATTGTTTGCGCAACGTTGGGTTTCTCAGAGTGCAAATACAAGACCATAGTAAAATTCTGCTGCGCGCAGATCTAATATGCTATAATATGCTTTATATATACGGTATATCATTACTCCAGTATGGGATTGTTTGCGCAACGTTGGGTTTCTCAGAGTGCAAATACAAGACCATAGTAAAATTCTGCTTCAATTGAGTCAATAAATTGAGTATTTATTTGAAATAGGCATAGGTGATTTATTAGCTTTTACGCTATTGATTATTAGGGATTATTAGTGTTTTCAAATCAGGTGTCTAGCAGTCATTCCAACGCTACTCAAAAACATTTTTACAGCTTTATGAAGCTTCTTTTAGACTTATGTATTGGAAGTACGCCATTTTGGTATTCTTTTTCTTTCTTTTTCTTTTTTTTCTTTCTTTTTCTTTTTTTTCTTTCTTTTTTTATTTAAAAAAAATATTGGTATTATTTGTCTTACCTTGGTTTCCCGGAGGGCATTTCAATAGTCTAACATCAGATTTAATTGAAAATAAAGCACACAATAGAATAGAATATGACTAGCAGAACTAATAAATAGCCTCTTGAATCAGGACAAACCGCAACAAATTGGTCGAATGATTTCATAAGAGCTACAGACTCGAAGTCTACCAATCTCTCTTATTAGGCATTCTGGTCTTCGTAGTATTGTCAGCGTACCTGTACAAGCAGAAATGTGGCGCTAATTCATTAGGTAGGACTAAGTATTTTTGAATTAAAAGCACTGAGCAGAAGTGTGGCCAGACCACTACGAGCCACCTTAGTATGATAGTGTGAGTTCAAAGGGTTCAAATCTCAATTTGTTTCAGAGCTCGAGATTGTGAGTATTTTTTGTAAACTTTCAATGGGTGGATCTCAGTTTTTCTTCAGGAAATCAGGGGGAGGCCAACTAACTCCAGATAGTATGAAAGTATGAGTTCAATGGGTGGACCTCAGTTTTTCTTCAGGAAATCAGGGGGAGACCAACTTACTTCAGATAGTATGAAAGTATGAGTTCAATGGGTGGATCTCAGTTTTTCTTCAGGAAATCAGGGGGAGACCAACTTACTTCAGATAGTATGAAAGTATGAGTTCAATGGGTGGACCTCAGTTTTTCTTCAGGAAATCAGGGGGAGACCAACTTACTTCAGATAGTATGAAAGTATGAGTTCAATGGATGAATCTCAATTTTTTTCCAGAGAATCAGGGGGTAGACCAAAAGTTTGGAAAGCACCGAAGCCCCTCTATCTGGCATACTTAATAAAGCATCCAATGTAATATTCTTTTCCCACTGCACTACGATATCTGCTCTCTGTATTCATCAAAGGAAGTGATTGAGTATCGTTTTACACTCTCAATATCGTTGCTCTAAAAATCCATTGAATCAAAACGAACCACAAGTGGTTTCTATTGTCCCAAAATTTTAAATAATAAATTATATTATAAAGTTTGATAATTGATTTCCAAACCTCTCGATACCTTTTTCTATTCAACCCCAGATACCAATTCTATAGATTCTATTTTCGTATTGTTACCTAGAAAAAAAAAGTTTAAGTATATTCTATTCTGCTTGGCCATAATAAGCATTTATCTTAAGAGCACCCATTAGGTTCTTAGACAAGCCAGGGCCAATATCTATTCATTTGGAAAATATAACAAAAGTCCCTTCACTTAGTTAAATCAGGCAAGGATAATCGCGCACATGGGTTAGGAAGATATAGGTAAGAAATCTTTTACTTTGGTACTCTATTTAAGTTGTTTTGCCTTGAGCTCCGAGAAAAAATCAGTTTTGGCAAGCAACTAGACTAGTTTGATATTATATATGGTATTTTCATATGTTTGATACTTATATATCAGAGCATTTCAACCTGTATCCTGCTGACAGCTAGTGTCTAGGGTTGTAATGCTCGTATTTAGAACTACTAAGGTAAAATTATTGCCTTCTTGAACCAAATCAGTCTTTCATAACGCATTCCTACCTATACTATACAACATTGCTATGCATTTTGACACTGCTTTTTGTAGCATTTAGGAAACGGTTATTTAATCTAAAACTTTAATATGTAACATTTTTCTATTGTTTTTCATGTATATTTAATGACTTTTTTTCGCTTTACCTTACTTTATTATATTATATTTATTATTATTACTTTTTTTCAGTCGTAATAACTCCAAGTAATTTGTTTAATTGTAAATAGCATATAGACCTCCTCGATGAGCTCCTGCTCTTGGGGTTAATGTGAGATGAAATATGTTTATAAAAATTAAAATAAAATCTATATATCGTCTCCACTTAGAATAAGATCTTGCTATCCGCTGCAATATAGGTTTTATGTAAGAAATCTGACTATCTTTTATCCCTCGCAATGATCAAAAATTAGTTTATTGATAAATATTAGTTTATCTTATCGAAATAATTATTAATGTTTCAAAATGTATTAATCAACATCAAATGACAATGATTTACCCTAAATATTGTAGTTTGTCCGAATTTTTTTCGAATCAATTTTGAATGAGGAACAATAGTTTCATACTTAAGTAAGTGCAGTAAATTTATCTTTTTATCATTTGATCATTATTGGGAAAATTTTTATCGGTCCTTAATTGTAGTATTGCACACCGATAGAACAATATAATATAGACAATATCATAATATCGAGTTTTGCTTGGATATACACATTGAATAGGAATGATATAGGTATCAGAGTGTTGGATATGTTATTATTGAGTTTCAATCAACTGATAAAAATCTTTAGATTTTAGTATCTGCTCCAAATAGTGGTCAAGATCAGAACGAATTCTAGTGAAATAGTTATTATTGAGTTTCAATCAACTGATAAAAATCTTTAGATTTTAGTATCTGCTCCAAACAGTGGTCAAGATCAGAAAGAATTCTAGTGAAAATTTTGTGATTCAGATTATAAACTTTCTGTGAGACTGAAAATGATGTCCAGTGAAATCCCGCAATAGAGATAGTATATCTGTGTGGTATTTCCAGTTGGCTGGTTTTATCAGGTTACCAACGGCATTGCTTTATGTCAGTGTAATTTATGAGAGTTATTCCTAACGCCCGTTTTGTTAGTTTATAATGCACGATCACTTATGGTTCGATGTTCGTGCCGGATGCTGTATCACTGGATCACTTTCTATAATTTGTCGCCTGTAAGGACCATATGAAAATGGATCATTTAGTGTGCAAATCGTTAGTGATATTGTTACAAGTAACAACACTTTAATCGTCATCATCACCATCGTTATGCACCATATCATCACTATCATCATGCATCACCGTCATCATGTATCACCATCATCATGCATCACCGTCATCATGCATCACCATCATCCTGCATCACCATCATCATGCATCACCATCATCATGCATCACCGTCATCATACATCACCATCATCATGCATCACTGTCATCATGCATCACCATCATCATACATCACCGTCATCATACATCACCATCATCATACATCACCATCATCATGCATCACCATCATCATGCATCACCATCATCATGCATCACCGTCATCATGTATCACCATCATCATGCATCACCATCATCATGCATCACCATCATCATGCATCACCATCATCATGCATCACCATTATCATCATCACTATCATCATGCATCACCATCATCATACATCAACCTTACCATCATGCATCACCATCATCATGCATCACCATCATCATGCATCACCATCATCATGCATCACCATCATCATGCATCACCATCATCATGCATCACCATCATCATGCATCACCATCATCATGCATCATCATCATCATGCATCACAGTCATTATGCATCACCGTCATCATACATCAACCTTACCATCATGCATCATCGTCATTATTCATCGTCATCATCAGTAGCATCAGCATCCTCTGCATCATAATGAGTCATCATCATCACTATTATCATCATCACCATCATCATCTCCACCATCATCTTCATCATCATCATTATTATCACCATTACCATCATCACCATCACCATCATCATGCACCATCATCATTGCCATCATTGCCACCTTTATCGCCACCATCATCATCATAATCATGCATCATCATTACCACCACCATCACCGTCATCATCATGCATCATCACCCGAGGACACATTAACATAATCAAAAACAACTATTTTTGGGTCACAACAAATCAACTACAAGTAATGATACACACTAGCTATGACCAATAAAGCACTGAAACAGCGGTCATGGATCAAGAGAAGGATCAATGGCTCTTCATACATCAATAGATTAAAAACTATATATGATAGATGAGGGATTGAATAGAGTCAGTCAAGCAAATGGGAAGAATTTATTATATCAAGAACTGAACTGGCCCCCTAATGTTAGCGTTTTTCGGACTAGCGCAATATATTTTTACTATTAGTTCTTATGGAACTTTTTTATCATGAGCGCAATATTCCTTCAAGTCTAAGAACAGCTATAGCTTCCCTCCTGTGTACTCGAAAGACGCTATCTTAACTCTCCGCTTTGTAACATAGTGATTTTAATCTAGAAATCTACCTCCTATCAAATGAACAATGCATGCCAAGCAAGCGATGGACATATTTCATCTAATCTAAAAAAAACTACAGCTTCCCTCATGCGTGCTCGAAAGACGCTATCTTAACTTTTCGCTTTGAAACACAGTGATTTTAATCTAGAAATCTACCTCCTATCAAATGAACAATGCATGCCAGGCAAGAGATGGACGTATTTCATCTAGTCTAAAAACAACTATAGCTTCCCTCATGCGTGCTCGAAAGACGCTATCTTAACTCTTCGCTTTGAAACACAGTGATTTTAATCTAGAAGTCTACCTCCTATCAAATGAACAATGCATGCCAGGCAAGAGATGGACGTATTTCATCTAGTCTAAAAACAACTATAGCTTCCCTCATGCGTGCTTGAAATGACGCTACGTTAGTCTCTGCAGTGAAACAGTAATTTTAATCTAGAAATCTACATCCTATCAAATGAACAATGCATGCCAGGCAAGAGATGGACGTATTTCATCTAGTCTAAAAACAACTAGAGCTTCCCTCATGCGTGCTTGAAATGACGCTACTTTGGTCTCTGCAGTGAAACATATTAATTTTAATCTAGAAATCCATCTTCCATCAAATGAACAATGCATGCCAGGCAAGAGATGGACGTATTTCATCTAGTCTAAAAACAACTATAGCTTCCCTCATGCGTGCTTAAAATGACGCTACTTTGGTCTCTGCTTTGAAACAGTAATTTTAATCTAGAAATCCACATCCTATGAAACAAACAATCAATCAGTGCCAGTCATACAAGAGCTACAAAAATATTTCATCCAGTTTGAGAAGATAAGTTCCATCCCTCCCGCTTGTTTAAGTGAATGACACAACTGAGAATTACCCCTGTATATGGGTTTTACTGTGAACAGTTTTTAATCTAAAAATCCATCTCCAATCAATAATCATTAATAATAGATAGCGTCAGGCAAGCTAAACCTATAACTCCTAGAACAATCTGACCAACTAACGTATAGTAATCACTATATAGCCGTAGCTGGGAGAAGCTGGAACAAAGCCCGTCTGGATTCCGGGTTTAATTTGGTTCGACCAGCTGCATGATGGCTAGTTTCATCAAAAAAAAATCTAGTTTTATAACTACCTCCCTGGTTGTATAACGGATAAATTAGCTTTGTTGGACAGGGTTCCCACGGTCAGGGAAAAGTCAGTGAATTCTAAATTTTTTCAAGGTCAGAAAATTTTTGGTTTTGGTCTGAAAAATTTACCCAAAAGTATAAGCGAAAATTCAGGGAATTTCTGTCAGCCCTGAAAAAATCGTTTAGGATTCTGAATTATGAGTTCGCCTTCCTTTGGTCGAACTACTATATAGATATAAGAGTGGTCAGTAGAAAAAATGTTTTTTGGTCAAGGAAAAGTCATGGAATATGAAAGTTCTTCAACAAGAATTAAGAATGGCGGTCCAAAAGTAACCCGTATCAAAAAACGCCTTTCTCCTGGATAATAAATGAATCCCAGCTTTTTTCACTAACATATTTCCCATTGAAAATAGGCTAAACACGACGACGCGATAATCAGAAGTCCTGACCTTGTCTACCTCGCGTCTTGTTCTGATAAGCCTGCATGGGGTTAGTATCTCTTCCTGTTATCACAGGTGCTCTCCATATGTCTATTGTCTAACTCGAGCGCAGCCTTGTATAAAATATGTTTACAGAATCCATCTGATTTTATTATGACCATTATACAGTGTATGAAGAAATAAGGTTAGGTTTCCGAACAGGGATTTTATACTTGTCCTTTAAAATATACCGTCTGTGATGACTCTTAAAGATGAACATTAAGATTGAAAGGGTGTTATATAATTTCTGTCTTCTTTCCGAAGCGTTGCACTCTGAAATAGTTGGCGCACTTTGTTATAAAACCTATCGAACGTTAAGATATAATATCTGTGGCATCTGAAATAACCTTCCGCAAGAGAATCGTCGCACTTTGACTTCGAAATGCCGTATCTTGGATGATTATAAACTCGTTCATAATTGAATGACCGATGGCTATGACCTATGAAGGCTATCACTCGTTCCGTCCTTCATACTTTATTGTCATTCCTCTTCACTCTTATTCATCTTTCATCTTTCATCCTCTCAACTTTACTCCCATTTCCTTTCCTATCCTCTTTCCTTCCATCTCCCTTGCATCCCAGTTCCATCTTCACCACCTCACTATATACCATTTCATCCTATCCTATCCTTCCCATTTTTTCCTTTACTCTCTCCTTGCCTTCCCTCCCCTCCCCTTCTCCCCGCTTCTCCTCCTACTTCCAACCCTGCTCTATTGCTTATCGTCTCTATTTACGTAATTGAAATATATTTGATGCGTTAAGTTAAATAAATGCTAATCTTGGGTTTGAGAAGCGAAGTCGACAGTTCACAGTGCTACAGCTAGACTCCAAACCCGCATAAATTCGTAAACGAACTTGGCCTTAATAAATTGTTGTACAAAAATATATAATCCTTTCCAATTCAATACCGCTCTTCCCCTTCATTACCGACTTATTTACTCAGGGTTAGCCTCATTTCAGAGTCAAAATTGATATGCACAAATATCACTGGTAAAGTAAGGAATGCACAACCTCAACAAGACAAACATTTTGAAATTCCACGGACCTTCACCTAATATTCTACACAAATTTAACTGAGGAGTAAAATTCGAAACTGGAATACTCCCTCATTAATTTGATTAGCAATTAAAAGATTTTTTAAGGTGGCCCCAACTTAATTGGGTCTGGACTGATTTCCTTTCAACTCGCTCGTATCGCGTTAAAAACACTCGAATATTTCTAAATTTACCACATGTAGTAGCTCAAACATTTAGGCTTTTCACAGTGTATTCAAAAGTTCATTTTTGAGTCGTGTTAGCTGTAACTGGCCGATTTTCTAACAGTTATGTTTCCGGTATAATTTTGTCCTCCTGTTCGCTCAAAAATCAATTGATTTTCTTGAGACTTCAGATTCTTGGTAAATGAATTGACATAATCCAAAATCCCAGACGACAAAATAACCTTTAAGTCTAACCACATCCTTATCACCTATCAGAACAGAGATATTAATTAATGTCTAATTACCGAAATATTCGGGATTTCCTTTCAACAATAAACCAAGTGGCTTATCACATAGAGATTTCTGTTCCATCTTGACCTTTTATTATCTTTTCGTTGAATGTGTAGTTTTAATTAGTGTTATCGACCGTGATCTGATCAAGGCAATTAGGAAAGTTATGACTATGATTATTTGAGTTTATATTTCATACTAAGGCACAGGGGAAGATTTCAAGGCATGACCTATACTACTCCGTAGGAATCTATGATTTTTATTTTCTTCTCTGGGCTTCCTGTGGAAGGTGCCATAACAAATATGCAAGAGTTAAGACGCGATTACACAGAAAAATTTTCTCTGAAACTTGTCTCGCAACGACGTTGCGCCAAAAGTTGCAAGAGGGTTTACACGGTGCAACGAATACGCAATTGTTGCCAAAAGTAGAAACGAATTTTTCTTTTCGCAACAACAAAGGCATTGCTGCAACTTGTCTCCAAACGTTTTTCAAATTGCACTGTAGGTTACACGCCGCAATGTTCCATGCAACATGTGTCGAAAAGTTGTTGTAAGACAAGCTGCAGAGAAAATTGCTCAGTGTAATCGCGCCTTTAAGCTAAGAGACGTCTGCGGAAGAGCCTTCCCAGGTGCCTTTGCGTGCTTAGGTATCAGTTAAATTTTGATTGAATGGAATTCCAACAATCTGCTTAAAATCAAAAACTTCAACATTTTTTTTACTTTAGATGTAAATTGTTACATATTACTTTAGATTAGAATTGTTACATATAGCTGAGTTATATAACGTGCGCTTTGATTGGTCAAAAGAACATTCAAAATGAGAGTATCTAAAATGCTGACGTCATATCTTCTTCCTCGCGTCGTCGTTTCCTGAGCTTCTCTCGTGTTCTTGCGTTTAAGCCATTATTTATATTTGAAACTTGCAGCCTCGACTGAATGCTTCGTGTTTGACCAGCTGCGAATCAACGTTTGAAAAGTGGTAAACACACTCTAGTAACTTACCAGTTTATCATGGCCGCCATGTTGGATGACAGAAACCTTCATCCAACATGGCGACGGTGGCGTCAAACGCCCACCAAGAACCAAGGCCACTAATATCATGCTTCTATAGACTCTATAGCTAGACGACAAGCTGGTCATAACAACAATCATGTGCTGGTCACTTACGATAAGAGTTTCTACCGCAGAAAAACTCTAATTGATTTTAAAGAGTCTTAATTAATTGACAACATAATAATTGTCAGTCGTTCCCAGACAATATTCGACTATGAGTTATATATCTATATTTAGGTCATTAGACAGACGGGGAGATCCGGAGATGACAAAATAAAAAGGTTTTGCGTTCATAGCAAAATATATTTTGCTCTTCTTGTCATATATAGACCATATATACACGCATCAAGCATTCCGCGCTACTGCTCTAAGCGCATGCTCAGGGGATTAAAAAGTGAGATAATATTTTGTAAAACATGTTACATTTTAGTTGTATATAAATATACATAAATATAGTCAAATATACCAAAAAATCGCATATTTTACAAAATATTATCCCACTTTTTAATCCCCTGAGCATGCGCTTAGAGCAGTAGCGCGGAATACTTGATGCGTGTATATATGCTGTAGTAGTAGTTGTACCCCAGAATACACCCTCTTTATGAACCTCAGATAAGAGCTATATAAGTATATATTTATATTTATAAGTATATATACGCCAGTCACGTGGTGTGGTTAGCCATTTTCTCCTTTAGGTCTGTTTCAGTTTTGGGAAAACTGTGAAACACCTACACCTAAATCCAAAATGGCGCACATTACATGGAAAGGAGGCATCAAGGGCCAAAATGCAAAGAAACAAATGAATATAGGTATTCAATCACCAGTCCGGTCTTTCTTTCCCCCTTACATTCGGGAACACAACAGTTTTGCGGCATTAGATTATAAGAAACACTGTAAATTTGTAAATTTGGCCCTGGATGTCTCATTTTCATGTAACTCACCCGGCCGTGCGCCATTTTGGACTTAGGTGTAACTACATTTGTCATATAATCCAACCTCTTCTTTCATTCAAGATCAATATTTATTATCCCCGACACAGATAATAGCAAAAGGCTAAAGATACACGAGACTCAGATAGCCATAGACCATATGTTTCACGTCCCCTATTTCACACCTTGTTAAATAACCCACAACATTTAGATCCAGGAACGCCCTCTTCAAATATGTTGTCTGGTTTAGAAGCTAAGGTTAACCGCTAGTATAGCTGCACGTCTAAAAATGCTTCTAAATACCAAACTTTTTGCTCCAGACTAACAGATTCCTTTTGGCAGGGTTTGTGAGCTGTATTGGTTCGTCATCGCTGGTCAGACGAGAAATCTCTTCAAGGTTATACTTCCAAGAACTGAACGCTTTTGAAACAGCACCAAAACCCAGGTAATAGGTTCGTCTTCAGTACTTTTTTAAAGCTAATCTAGAACTGCATTTTGAGTTTTAGACATTGTTCAACTTTTCCACTTTCGTCTAAAAAAACTGCATTAGTTATATCCTTCTTTTCTGTTGAATTAGCTTCTTCACAAAAACATCAATGGAAATATTTTTAAAGGATACTTCAGCCAAAAGCGCAGCAGCGCAATCTAGTGCTCGCGGAAGAGAAAAACTCCTGGACCAGAACAAGTTTTCGTCATGATCTTTTTTTTTTTTAGAAAATTATACAAAAGATTTTTTTTAGAAATTTTGACTTTTTTTTTTTTTTTTTTTTTTTTTTTTTTTTGGCATCAAAGCTCCGATACTAAATGACCACACTAAAACGCTAGTGTGAGTTTCTACTTCGCATTGAGTAGATAAAAATGTGGGGCGCAATTTCTAAACGTGAAAACAAAGACATAATTTTTTATGTGTATATTTTGGGCCAAATTTTTTCTTGCAAAAAGTTCATTAAAAATTCAAATATTCTTTACATGTTGTTGACTTGTTAAGCTTTTTGAGTTGAACAAATTACTTTTCTAGACAAAAACAAAACACTACAAAAGCTAACAAGCCAATTCTTTCTGACAATATTATTATAACCTGTGGTATTCCTACTCTTCAAGTCAACCATAATTCTTAACGTCATAATTCTTTGGCTAACTATGAAAACATAAAAAGAAAAGCAGGTCTGTGTCTACAATGTTATTGTAAGAGCAGGTCTGTTTTTCTTTTCTTTTCTTTTTTTTTTTTTAATTATTTTTTTGAAGTTGGGCATGCGCAATTTTTTAAAGATATATGACTTAATAGGTCTATTTTTAGATTATTTTATGAACCCAGAAATTTTATCGATACCCTGAAACAACACAATTTCTTGGCTGATCTAATTCAGGGCACGGCTACTTAACAGATTGAACCCTGAAACATCCTCTGGGCTGATCTAAGTGAGGGCACGGCTAACTCGCAGATTGTTAGGTTTTATGAAGGGAGGAAAACCGGAAAACCCGGAGAAAAACGTCGAATCAAGTAAAGTCTTTAGTAGTTAAAACAGTTAAAAAGAAAGATAGCGCTTCGAAACTAGTAAATCAACATCTTGGATGGAATTCGATAGCATGTTCATACTGCGCAAGTGCGAAGTCAAGTCTCGCTACACTAGTCATTTTTGTTGGCTTTTTTATTTTCTGTTCTTTTCGAATGACGTTTTGAAATGCCTCTAGTCAAACTATCTTAAAGAATAAGAAACTAATACATCCTTCACACATCCCACATGGAAAGGGGTGACCACCGGAGTCTAGTCATCAGCGATACAAGCGACATATTGGGTTTGCTGGTTATAGCAAGAGGTTAATCAACTATGATCTAGGGGCCGACTAACCTCTCCCTTAAACTTCGGCCAAGCTTCCTGATCAGTCTGTAATTGTTCATCCAGGATAGCGGTAGTTGTTCTTACGAGGCAGCTTTAGCACTCGATGTCTGGAAGTATGGTCCTGGTTAATAAAGCAATAAAAAGGAATCCCTCCCAAATAAAAATAAAAAATAAAAAAATCATCCCTCTTGAGTGCATGGGAATCAAAATTTCAGCAATTTCTTCGAAATACAATTTTATAGCGGTGTCGGGAAATCTTTCGCGCTGCCATACTGCGCTTCCGCACTACGTCCGGTGGTATAGTCTGAAATAAATTACTAATAAAAATAAAAAACAATGTATACCAAAAACATGCAGAATAACTTTAATATCATGCAACCAGTTTTATCCAATTTTAAATACAACAAAGCGTGCGATTCATTTTCCATATTTATTTCATGTGTAAATTTTTGGTTGACCAGCGCCTATGACACATCTGACAATATCTTCAGTATAGATTCTACATAAGGAGAGAGGGAAAAAAAATAGTTTGAGTGATGCGTCTTGAAGTTATAACAGGTTTTTCCATGCCATATGCTAATGACTGTGACGTCAGGGTAGTCATCGTTTAACATACAAAGAAAATATCACTGTTTCACCCATGGCTCTTATCTGAAGTTATTGCTAATTAGTTTTCGCATAGCAGCCAGTGTTTTGAATCTGTTCCGAAAACCATTTCGACGGGTTCCTCTCTAATCAGGGATTTCCCGCCACATTTCCTTCCTCCCACACACATATCATGTAGGATTTCATAATATTAATACTGAAATAATACTGTGGTCATAGAACCATAGAATCTTTAAGTTGACCACCTGGGAATCGGAAGCGTCTAGCTTGTGCCACCCACTCGCTACATCCATCTCGTAACACCCACTATAGACTTAACGAATACATCTGATACAAGCTGTATTGTTTGAAGTGGTATTCACTGCTCATAGGTTTGAGTGAATTCTAGAATTCGCCATTTTCACATTCTTTATAATTCTTCGCATTCTTTTTGGGGAGTAACTGTTCAAAAATCTGTCAAAACGTTAAACCTTCGTCTATCGAATGTACAATATAACTGCTTTTATCTGTAAAATACTGATTATCATTACAGTTTGAGTTATCACCAATTTGAATCATCAAGTAGTTTAGTGTTACAGAAAATGTATTGATGAATGAAGAAGTGCTCAAAATTTACTTTAAAGACTTCTCCAAAATTCTTTCTTTTTGTTTCTGTTTTGTTTTCTCAAAATTTCACAAGTTGCATTTGCAGCATCTTAGAATTATTTAGAAGTCTCCAGCATAATATGTGCGGCTTTTCCCCTAGTTGAACCCCAAAAAACGCAATGTATTATGGGAGAATGTAACATGCATGCTTAGGGAGGCTAGAGGGGGTTAACTTAGGTAGCCGATACCCTTTCCACCTTTCTGACTCCTCAAATCCATCCAGTTCTTTGATTTCATAACAATAATTTTCTGTTCTATTTCGAAGCAGCGCGCCTCCATTTATGTTTCAATTCCAATCCCACACGCGCTAGCGCACAAACAAACATTTACAAGAAAACCTCACTGCATATTTTTTCGCTGATTCACCATTTTTACGCAACCCACTTATATAACACAGACTTATGACTTCTTTTAGCTAAAGGTCAACAAATAGTTAGCCAACAAAACCCATCGCGTGGTTTTGGATGTCGGCTGCAAACTCTTTGTAGTGCACCACAAAAACCATACTAGATATCTAGTCATTTTGTAAGAAGGTATTAGAGTTTATCGGAATATTCTTGATATGTGAGCAAGACGAGTCCATCGAAAAGTTGAGTCTGCTGAGATCTGGATTATATTGAGGTATTTTGCTTTTTCCTCTTTGAAATACGAAAAAGTGGATGATAATTGTTTGTGTTTTTTCGTTGGTTATTTTAGAAAATTTGAATTTGCATAAGCATAAAACGAAAGAGAGAAATATTTCTTAATAGCGAGAAAAGGAATGAGAGAGAGAGAGAGAGAGAGAGAAAGGAAGGAAGGAAGGAAGGAAGGAAAGAAAGAGAGATAAAAGGTAGAGAAGGAAGAAGGTGGAAGGATGAAAGAACGAATGGGTGGATGAATAAAGAAAAAATGGAAGAAAGGTTTCAAACAACCCATATATCTCGTCTAATCGGATCGATCGGTATTTTTCCATAATATTCTTCCCTAAACCTTCTTCATAGCACGCTTTATCCGGCATATATCTGCATTATATCTTCTATACAAAGGACTGATAAATCTAGAAAGGGCATCGATACAAGTAGCATTAAACAGTAAAGTGATGTGCGAGGATGGGTGTGGTTAGATAATAGCTCATATAACTTTACCCTGGTAAAAAAAGGGAGTAGATAACTCCTCTCTCTGACCTGTTATAAGTTGCCACAACGCCTCCACTTCTTCTAGCAACTACTAAATGGTCTTAAAAGACAGTAACACAGACCGTGTAGAAATTCCCTCACTGATACTCCCATCGATAATACTTATTGAATTATTCTGGTTACAAAACAAGCCCTCGGGCATGGAGCTGTATGTGATAAGGGATATCTTTTCTCAAACCATTTTCTCAAAGATTAAAAAACGCCTGTTGTTTTGTCTTCTTCTACCAAGTTCACGCATGCATTTTATTTGTGTCTGTGCTTGTAAGGGATTGGAAACTAAGGGTGGTGTAGCAGTAGCACACTCGCCTCTCACCTCTGGAGTCTCGGGTTCGATTACTGGGCTCGTTTTCATATATGATTAGAGTTTGTTAGGTCACTCCCTTCATTCAAGGATTTTTCTCGGGGTTTTCCTCCCTCTGAAATCTAACACGCTAGTTTCCAATTCCATCTGTAACTTAGCCGTGCCGTACACTGACATTTCAAAAGCAGGCTCACCAACTGAAGCTTATCTAAAGAGCATGTGTAATATCCCTGGTAATATGGGTTGTCTAGATCTTCTGTGATGGTTCAAGTCTGTGATTTTTCGTCCCTAGATGTATAGCTTATTTAATTTCGTAAAATTTAAACATGTTAAATTCCAATTCGATCTATGAGTTAGCCATGCCCTGACTTAGATCAGCCCAGAGGTTGTTATAGGGTTTTGATAATATTTGAAGGTTTTTAAGAAAACCATTGAAGGTTTCTCTCCTTTCCTCTTCATAGTGATGCAGCCAATTATAATACGGTGTATTTAGGGTGTATATTTCTATATAGGCTAATCAAGTATTTCTTTGACATATAAAAGTAAATTGCATAGAACAACTCTGTTAACATTTTAGAAAGAAAGTTGATGATATGTGCCTACTTTTTAAAACTTACTGTCTCAAACAAGGGAGTAAAAGAACAAATCCTTTTAGTCGCGCTGTCATCAATGCTTATAATTATTTTTTGATTCAGTACAACTCATTATATCCAATCATTTGTAGAAATTTTCCTTTATAGTTTACCGGAGAAAATCAATATCAGAATCATACTTCTTCAACCTGTGAAACAGAAATTACTTGCTAATGATTAATAGTAAAATATAGACACAAGAGGAAACAATAGAAATAAGATCTACCAGCCTTTATTAGTATATTTTTTAACATGCGCATGTTAGATTAGGTCATCATGTCACCAGAATCCTAAAGAATTTATCTTTAAAGTGATTGATTGCGTCATAGACGAAGCATCCAAGTCGTAAATTTGAACCCATAGTGTTAATATAGCCTAAGGACCGACAAAATACATATTCTTCTTGACCCTGGACCATTTGCAGAACCTTACGTTTGGCGAGGGCGCACGCGTCTATTAAATTCCCGCCAATAAAATTCCCGCCAAAGGAGGGCGCTAAAAGCGCGCGTCTCCCTTTTCGTCTCCAAGGATTTCCGCTAGTAGACTTTTCATACCTACAGTCGCGCCCCGTAACGAAAAAAATCTTTAATAGCAAGGTTGCGTTTGTCAATCAAGAAGGGTGGAAAACTCAGATTAACAGTCCAAAATAAAGTTCTGTGTTAGATATAGTTGAGGAACGCTAATGAACAAATACCAGAAGCTTTTTTGTTGTCGTCGAGTATGAAAAAATCCTTTCAATTTATAGAAATTTTGTTAAGCTATTTTATTAATATACTTAGTTTTCTGGGGAAATATGGCAGAGCAATTAGTTAGTAGTACGAATGGCGTCTCTCAACTTTTTCACAGATCTTTCCCGAATTCTTTTCATCCACCCGGCACAGGGTTTGACAATGCAAAGCAACTTTAATATTAAGCGCTAAATTTTAAACTTCGATATACACTTGATAATTGAAATTCTTGAAGATTTGGCCAATTTTTTTTTGTTTTTTTTTTGTTGGGCGGACCACATTATTTCTTACCACATTTCATTCAATTGACTTCCATTACTTTCTTTAGCATTTACGCTTTCGCAGATACTATGCAGATATCTCAAAACGTTGGTCTCTAGAATAGTAGGTTAGAAGAGAGTCCTTTAGGTCCAGGTTTAAAAAAATGTAAAAAATTTACATTTAAAAAAATTTCGGGTGACAAAAAACCTTCAGAAACCTTCTTGAAACACCTTCCGCACTCATCTAAGTCAGGGCAAGGCTAATTCATAGATTGATTAAGAATTTAGTCATTACTTATAGAGACATCTCTGTTTTTGACATAAACATGGTAATAAGCAATTCAATATAAATGTCTTTCTTACAGCGCGACGCGCAATAGTATGACAACTTTTAATGTTTCATATACTCCTATGCACGGGATTTTGTACGTTAGACAGACACATTTGATGCCAAGCTGTCTGGTTTTACCAAATATGGCTTGTAAAAATTCGTTTGGCAGCAAAAAGCCCGTGCTTAGAAGTATGCGAATATATTAAAAGTGGTCATACTTTTGTGCGTCGCGCTGTAAAAGCCTCTCTTTGATCTTCGATAGCGCCCAAGCTACGTTTGGCTGGATTTATCGCAACGAAAACAGCGAAAAATCTATAAATACCTTGATAACATTCATATAAACAAACGAACTAACAAACAAACAGCGCTTACATAACACGCGAAGTCTTCCATAGAGGTTATCATGTCCCATCCTAGTATTTCCGCAAAAAGAAATATCAATCGGATAGGTTAGTGAAGGTTGTGCCTGGACTGAGATTGAAGTTCAAGTTTTTTTGATAAACGATAGCTAAATGCGCACGTCAAAATCCAACTACGGCGCGCGAAAATTTCGCTGAAATTCCTTATTTGAGATACAGTAGTTTCTAGATCTCAGTACCCTTGACTTCGTTTAATTTGTTTTATCTTTGTTTCTTGAGAAATGAGGGTATTTTACAGGGCGGTTACAGTATGTGATCATGTTATTGAGTGATCATGATGTATCGAGTTTCAGAGAGTATCGTATTAACGTTAGGTATGCCAAAACTTTGGGTCAGACAAGTATACACGCTGTAAATACCACTGATTACTCATGGTTCTTTGTTTGGCTTTTTCAAAAGGGATTGGAAGTGAAGTACAAGTTCGCTTTATAGACCAGTTTTTCATCGCTCGTGACCAAGACTGGGCTTGACGTGAAAGTACTGTTTCTCAAAATAGAACTTGAAGGTAGGCAACGACCTTTCGTATTTATTATATGTACTTAAAACGTTCACTAAGTCACGACATCACACGCTGTACGCAGCACAGAAAATTACATTCAAGCTTTGAAATCGTCCCGAAATCCTAACCCACTTACATTCTAGAACTTCTTACTCAATGCGTTCCACTTGAATTCAACTCTTTAGACTTTTCTCTCGCGAGAGACAGCCTACGTGTAGAATACAAATGTAGGTGGTCGTTAATATGGAGTCCATAGCTGTGATTTAATACGCTGTAAAACTGATAAATCCAATGTTATCTTTAATAAATGAGAATTAGCAGACAAATTTGGCTCTCTGTACTTAAAAACCAGTTAGAATATATTTAGTAATAAATTAAGTTTAGGAAGCGCTCACACAGTTTAATGTACTCAAGCCTTCATTGACGTGGTTAGGCTTCAAATGCGACGACTATATTTAGAGACAATTAGGAAATCTTTAAACTATTGATCCAAATTTTCACCAGATTTCATATGTGTTTACGATGTCCGCAACAAATGCGTAAAACTTCTACCTGCTCTTCCAAAACTGTATTGTGTTTTGAGTCAGAAAAAAAAAAACATTTGTCGAGCAATGCATAAAATTAGTGGCTTCAATTTTGACCGAGCGGGCGACCTCGCCAAATTTCAAGATAACTATGTTCTCTTTAGTTTTCATCTCGCGCCGCGATAAGAAACTGTCACATATGAAACTACCCTGAGGGTTGTCGCTGCTGAAATAGCGCTAAACTGACTACAACGTTTGACTTTCGTTGTTTCACGAGGATAAAACTTTGTGTAAATATTATTTCATTATCTGTTTTTATTTTGATAGTGTTTGGCGCTTGCTATGCAAAATATAGTACTACCATTTTTTGCGCATTTTATTTTGAATATCTAAATATAATATCTAAGTACTTAATGTGATTTTTTTTCTCGCCGTAAATAGAATTTCAAATTATGGATAATATTCCTGATTTTTATTTTCGTCGTTACCAAAATATTAAAAGAAAAGCACGTATGATTTGTTGCGCAGTTTCTTTCGCAAAGCGAAATTTCTATTCGAAGAAGCACGTTTTTTTCTCTCGCCGCAAATCAATTTTAAATCATTGGTTCCTGATAAGATTACTCTTTCCTTCCTTATCAAAATATCACAAGAAAAACAAGTAAAATCTGTTGCGCAGTTTCGTTCACAAGAACAAAAAGTACAAATCTTATAGCGAAAGTTATATTCCAAAAAGCACATCTTTTCACCTGATGTTCACAATCAATTCACAAATCAACTAGATTGCGTCGAGAATTTCAAATTCCCCAGTAATGTAGAATAAGAATCAAGCTCTTTTATTTTGGGTATTTTTGATGTTGTGAACCTTTGTTGCCCTCTGCGTGGGCGAAACGTCTGATCGTTACTTTAGATATATGTGTTAAAGTGAATACTAGTAAGCCGCAAAGAGACTAATGTCAATTCGGGTTCTATTCAGTATAGCAAGATATCGCGGCAGCCATGCTGTTGGATAAAACAACCTGATTTTCCTCCTTTTCTTTGGAATTGAAACATTTTTATGCAAAATGTTGCCTTGTTCCTTTCAAGAAACATGGCGGCCGTGGCTGTCGGTTTCTTTTGCATACCGTAACATTGAAATGGCTTTCCATATAATTGTTTTCGCGGGAATTATCCAATGACAGTGCTTGGGCATGGCTACGGTCACAGTAAAACGTATTACGGGTTTTCCATCTCACTTCATGATATTTTTACATTATGTCATGTCGTACCATGTACGTGCTTGAAGTTTTTCCCGCTCATACGGATTTTTCATTTTAATTTTTCTTGTTTTATAATTTTACTTATTTAATAACTCATTTATCTATTATCTCATTGATTTTCCACTAGTCCATTTGTTTATTCTTTTATCCAAATATTCAGTATTTCAAATTCTTTCTTTGTAATGTTTACTAGTTTGTCATTCTTTTATTCGTATATTCATTTCCTATTCAGATTTCCCCTCTTTTCCTATTATTTTTCTTTGTCAAATTTCTTAAAATGATCATAAAGCCACTAATGAAGATTCAACATAGTCTCCTGATCTATTCACCACTTTTTGGCGTCTCTTTTTCTGGCCAGCTAGCCTTGACCTGGAAACTATTCAACTCTCGGCTCCTTCTCTACTGATGTATAATACAATATTATTGATATTTGATCTGATTTGTCAAGGCATAAAGAACTAGTATAAAAACAATACAATTGTTTATTGGAATACTTTCAAAAAATCCCAACAAGTTCAGTCATAACTCTAACATCCAGGCAGCAGGTCAAATTGTGTCAAGGTTATCATTTTTAAAATTAAAATACAATAAAAAAAATTGAACTTCATCAGTATGATCATGGCATGGATAATTCAACATTACAAAATGCCGCATGTGTAGCGCCCTTTAAGGTTTATGAATCTGGCTTTCTCTCAGCAATGACTTGATTTTAATTTAGGACTTAAGGGTCGTGACGCTTAGTCGGTCGCACCGCCACATCGTGCAGGCGTCGTAACGACTTCAAAAACAGAGTGTTCACGATTTTTCGCCGACTGAGAATTATGCAGCAACCACCCCAGGCTTTTATCTAGATAAATCTACAGCTTATACTCAAGGGATGAGCACTCATCATATCCGGCTTGTAGCCCTCGAGAAAAAGATTACGATTAATATTACTATTTATAGCTTTGATGACACACTATTCCATCAATCTTCATGATTGGGTTTCACAATCTCTCTCTCTCTCTCTCTCTCTCTCTCTCTCTCTCTCTCTCTCTCTCTCTCTCTCTCTCTCTCTCTCTCTCTCTCTCTCTCTCTCTCTCTCTCTCTCTCTCCCTCCCCTCGCTCCCTCTCTCCCTCCCTCCCTCCATCTCTCACTCCCTCCCTCCCTTCCTCCCTCTTTCTCTCCCTCTCTCCCCCGTTAGAGTTAAAAAAAAAAAAAGAATTGCATTTGTTTCATATGATAAAGCTCAGAGTTAAGGGATGTGATAGAAAGAAAGTACCTAGTTCTGACACGTTTACCGTTCACTATAATCTTGAATAGATGCCAAGGCTGGATACCAACATATAAGTGGAACAGAGTTCTTTCTTGTTGGTTTCCGTTCAGGTTCTTTCAGGGGTTTCGTTTTTCTGGCATTTTTACTCTTCCCTCTGATGTTTGACTGCATTGAGGCCTGAAATAGTGAGGTCAAATAGAAAATAAGAGCTTTTCTTAGTAACTTTAAAAATAGACTATTTTAGAAAATTTTTCCGCTCTGAACGGGATTTCTAGAACAGGAAACAATCGATCAACTGTCATCGCTTTCATCCACGTTGGACATGTTGGATTGTTTTGTTTGATGTAATGAGCTTACGTGGTCGTTCAGCTCTCGGATAATATACTTATCAAAGACTGTTGATGTCCCATACCTGACGTATCCCAAGGGACCGATTGTTCACAGGAGTCGCATGGAAAGCAGGAAATTAGTATATTTTTCAGCACCCCCTATTATTAGAGCCCCCCCCCCCAAAGGAAAAAATGGTCCCCAATCGCCCAACCTCTCCCAATCTCTATAGTCCCCCCTGCTGTAATTCAACTGGGTCTCCCCAAAATGAAAGACGACAATTCTAGTCCACCCTTTTGGCAGCCACTCACCTTTCCGTTAAGAAATGATATTGTATAACGTTAAAAAAACACACAAATTAGATCAGAAAAACTTGTATATTGCCAAGACTAGGCCTACTGATCCTAGAAATCTGCTTATTTTACATTAAATAAGTTCTTAATCGATGAAATCAGAAAAAAAACTTTTCTTGACTCTGAGACATACTGACTTTAAGCACTCACATGTCAGTACTTCTGCTGCTATTACAGCGCCCTTCAGTAGCTAATGACGTCACGGGGACCGAAGAAAGAGACAGGGGGGCTGTAGGCTCCCTAAGGTTGGCTAATATCACTAAATCTTCAAGTCTTAACCCCCCTTTCAGTCTTATACTGAAACCAGTCTACTTTGTTTTACAACCTCCCCCTTGTCACTTTTAAGGGTGCTATTCGCATACCTTGCGTCATTAGGTGATTACATATATATTTGTATATATTTGTACATCTCATGTTGCGACCTTTAGTCTTCTCTTACGAGAGCGCGTAAAAGGCTATTGGTATTAACAGACAGTATTAACCTTTTTCTGACAGTTGGTGAGTTTGGTTTTGACCTCTCTATTTATTTATATAATATTCTTTGATTCAACGTTTGATAACAATCCAATCGAGAAAGAATTTTAATCACTCTGTTTAAGCATTCATGTCATTAATGAAGGTCGATCAGATCGATCAAGGAAAAACTGCTGATTTGATGGGAAAAACATCATCAATGATTTAATTTTTTTGACATTTTTAACACAGCTGGAGTCTATTTCATCGCAGATTGAAATCTTTTTTTCTTTAGAAATACTATGCTTCATTCTTGGTCTTTTCTTCTTTATTATTCCATTGATTTTATGTTAATATTCACGAAGAGTAATCATAGCATGCAGTACGACTGTTATCCGAATAACATGAAAGCCAGTTCGAATTAGAACTTAGATGTTAATTTTTACGGGGTGAGGAAATCCGGAGTATCCAAAGAAAAGGCCCCGAAGCACACGAGAGAATGATCAGGAAACTCCAGTACTATCTTCACGTATGACAATTGAGTTCAGGAACGTGTAACATTTCCATCGCTCGTATAATCCGGTAAATTGGAAATTGATTATATTTCAGAGATTTTGAAAATCGATTTTACACCATATTTAGATGCGGAATTTTGTTTTAAAATATTTCATTTTGTAATTGATTGCCCCTAGAGGTATCTTGCTCATGGACCGCGGAGGGGGAGGGGTGGTAGTGCTATAGCCCTACCACTTTTTACCTTTTTTTCCACACTCATCTCTTACATTTTCTAATCTTATAGCCCCGCCACTTTTTCCCATACTAGTCTCTTATATTTTCCAATCTTAGCCCCACCACTTTTTCCCATACTAGTCTCTTATATTTTCCAATCTTAGCCCAACCACGAGCTAGAGTGCTTCGCGGTCCCATTTACTCTGTATTCCATTTGTCCTACTAATATAACTTTACCCAGATACATGAACCAGTTACATATATAGTGTTTCTTTGATTTCACCGGTGAAAAAATAGCAGCTTCGACACTCGGGGAAAACAGATGTAAATTGAAGAGGAAATCTTAAGAAAACGACTTCTTTAATGAGAAGATTAAGAGGGATTAGAGTCGTAACAAGTGGCCCGACCTTATTTTTGACACCGCCCTTCGAACCCTTAGGGTCAAGACCAGTACTTAGGGTCAGGACCAAGATGGTCGAACATGTGTACAGCTGACTAATGATTCTCGGTAGATACTTGTTTTCATAGCCCAAAGTTCCCTTGTCGAGAGAGTCTAACTCTAAACCTTACACTATCGCTAACAGACCCTAGAATCAATTCCAGTCCTATCACAATGACGGGCAGTTTGGACCATGGAAACAATGGTCTCGTCCGCTGCCGTTTTAGGGGTCATGATTTTCCAAGTAGAATATCCCCCCCCCCCCCCCTCTAGAACCAATTATGGTCAAATTGGTGAAGACACCGCAATATACGATGTTGTGTCACGTGACAAGAAAAACTTATTTATTAATAAGCGATTTTTTTTTTCAGTTTCGAGTGTAGTCACCTCTGCTGAGAATATCGTAGGACCTGCGCAAAGTCGTTACGTTGAAATATATTCTTTCTGCTAGTAGGTAAGCAATATTATTTTATTATTTTTATGGTATATTCTTTGCTATTTTCCTGGAACGCTTGTTTTATTTGTTTGTTTGTTTGTTTGTTTGTCTTTTGTTTAGCACGACTGTAATATTTTCAATTTCACCTGCTAAACTTCCCTCCACATGGGATACCTTTTTTGAGCTTTTTTATTCTAAGTCTTCTAATTCTAGATTCTTTGTTAGTCTGCTTATTCTGTTTTGAATATCCAAACCTTTCGATCTACCGAGTAGCGATTCTAGACGTATTGTATCAATGATATGCATATCATAGTGACAGTATTCTCTGATACCACAAAACCAAGTATTGTAATCTACACAATAGATATCTGTAGCGTAGAGACCCTCGTCTGGTCGTCATGTCATGGAGCCTTCTAGAAACGTTAGAACAGCCAAGCCCTTAAATTCTGGGGTACTTACTGCGATTCTCAATATTCTGCGAACTCAAACATTTCAACGGCTTGTTGTGAAATTGGTTTTTCGCTGCCGTCAATCAAAACTAATCAGTCGGTACCTTTTATATTTTTGACTGGCGGCAGCGAAAAACCAAATTCCAACGGGAAACTCGCAACTACCGAGTTCGCAGAATATTGAGAATCGCAGTAAATCGATCCGCAGAGAGACATGCAAAGCCATTTGTAGTACAATGGTAAAAAAAGGAAAGGGAAAGAAAGAAAGAAAGAAAGAAGGAAAAGAAAGGAAAAAATATTGATTTATTTTTAGCGCTAAATTATTTGTCTCACCCCCTCCCCCTCTATCTTCTGTTATCCCACACCAATTCTTCCTTACCCCTTCTCCTCAAAGAAACATGGATAGCTTCCAAATCGTAATGTTTATCATCGAGTTTGTTCAACTGAAAAGAACAAGACCGAAAGCCACTTGTCAGTTAGTTTGATTGACACAGGAATTCCTTCATGCTCTTTGTCATGTTCGTATCAGACTTGCGGTTGACTCAAATCTTAAAACAACCACCAAGCATTTCCTGATGATCAAATTCGTTACATAAACATTTTCCGGTTTTACTGGTTCACCAGTAACTGACTTTAATCCATTCTCACGGCTAGACCTTTATTTCACCACTTTGTATTCCCTCGTTGGATTTTCTCTCTTTACTGTTAACTTTTTAGTTAGTGTTCCTTCATATAAAACTTTGTATCACATGTTTTTCGTATTATTCTTTCTCTACTGGTTAATCTTTAATTGGAAACGTACGTAATGTCAAACCACAATTTTACTTGTATACTTCTACATACGACACCGCGTCCAGCGGCTTCAAACCCGGGTCGCATTGGTGAGAGGCAAGCGCTCTCTCTCACCGCTATATTCGCCACTCGTGCTTCCCAATAATTTTTTTAAATCAATTATTTTCTTCTTTACTGATATTTTCCCCATCCATACCACGTGTCATTTTCTTGTATATTATTTGTTTCTCTAGTAGTAGTGGTTATACAAACAAATATGGACTGCATTTAAACACTACTTACATGAGGTCTGGAATTGAAAAAAACATGTCGCCCATATATCATGTAAAAAGAAAAGAAAAACAACTCTTACTTACCGCAATCATATTGTTAGCTTAGACTGACCACAGGAATCCCAAGATTCCTAATTAGTTCATATAAACGGAATTGAACATTGTAAAACTAATATTTTTCAGACCACAGTGTCTCGATCGCTCATCGAAACTGTTCCTAAAAATCATCTCAGAGAATAAACCTGCAATCAACAGGTCAAATCATATGTGAAATGTTAGAAATTTCTTAATAAATTATTTGTACCAATCAGTGTAGCTTGGGATACCTGTGGCAACTAGAGTTTCAAAATTTTTCCAAGAGCCCTCCTGCTATCCAATCAAAAGGCTTGAATTTGAAACCCATTTCAGTGCTACGTGCTTTTCGGAAGCCATACATCAAATGGCAGTACCGTCATTGTCCGCATTTTTGGAACATAATTTTGATATCAGTTATCATGGAATCGTATTATAACGATAATTGTACCCAAATCTGATTATCAATAAATAATAAATATTATCCTTAAAAACTTCTATGGAATTCTATGAATCTTCCACCCACACGATCTTCTATAAGGAATTATGAATGAGCTATCGGAACTCATAGAGCTGAGAATATTAATGTAAATTTTTAGATCGTTAGATCGTTTTTTTTCCAAATGCTTTACTATTCATGCTGTTTAAGTTCATGGGTCACTTTCCTACAAATTTTTTTAAAAAATTAAAAAAATACCTGAAAAAATCTGTTAGTTTTAAAAACCATTCTGTACTGAAAATTAGAATTTAAATTTCGATATATATTTGTATCAATATTTTTGCTAATTTAGTAAATCCTTATAAGAGTCAAAAACAAGCAACTGTTGTTGCAAGTGAAGACAGACAACGTAATTCCCTGGAATACTCAACACTGCTCTGATCTGAGCTCCTTTGATGCCATCACGAACGTTTCAGACCGTAATATTTATATACACGAACTTTTCGTGAGTTTTAATTAAGCTGGATTATACCAGTCAAGTCAGTGAGCAACCCTTATGCAGAGAAACATTTGCTATTATATTCCCCCTAAGTCACGTTAGCTAAAACACGCCAGTAATCTCACGACATTTAACAGAGCCTTAAATTCCATTCTTCCTAAAATTAGCTATACAAGACTATAAATGTATTTTTTTCTTATTCTGGAATATTCGAAAAAGCGGTGGTTTTGAGTCTAGATATTCAGAAATCATCGCTGTTTGTTGTTGTGTTTCAGTTGTATGAACGGGTGATGATAGGAATAGTTATCTTTGTTAGCTGGTCACTTGAACCTTGAGGACAGCGGAAGCCTCGAGAAAATGTTACGAATTGCCTCCTTTTATTCTCCTCCGCTACACATAGCCAATTATCAGGGGCGGTAAGGGGTTTTCGCGTGAAATCGTGAACATGTATTTTTAATTTTCGTGATCCGTGTAAGCCGTGCCGTGATGCCCACCCCTCCCCCCCCCCCCCACCCCCCTTACCGCCCTGAATTATGAGATTATATGTGCTAGACACCATGACAATTTTCATCACCACTATTTATCATCATCATTATCATCATCATCATCGTCGTCGTCGTCGTCATCATCATCATCAAGAGATCATAATTATCATAATCATCATTATCATAATCATCATGATCATCGTTGCCATCTTCATTATCATCAACACGACATCATCATCACTATAATATGATATATTTATAATATGATATATTTATATAGCGCCATTTCCAGCAGTTCAATGGCGCTGTATGCAGTATAAATGGTTCTTATTTTCCGATCTTTTCAAATGCATCACGAAAAAGTAAGGTTTTGATGCCTTTTTTAAATGTTTCAATGTTTTTTAGTCTTTTAATGTCTACTGGGATCTTGTTCCAAAGTTCAGGACCCACAACAGAGAAGGCTATCAATGTATAATCCCCACCATTGTATTATCATTTGATATCACCTAATTTGGTTAAATTCGTATCACAACCTACGAACATGTATTTGAATTGAAAGACTGTTCCTAAACTGTTCGTGTCTTTTCATGCCGTGAGTTCTTTTCATCAATTAACCAAGGCTAATTTTTCCTCAAGCTAAAAGCTCTGATGCAAAATTTGACCTACAATTTCCGCTCACAAATAGCAGGTAAAAAGGGATCTTCCGCAGTACTCCCTTTTTGCTCTTCTAATGCGGCTTCGCTCGCTAAAGCTGATTAACACAGTCTAGACAATTTTTCATAATATTTTCCTTGGTCAGTTCAGTTTCCTTAGTATTTTCCTCTTCAACATAGAAGGAAAAAAATTTTTTTTTCTTTTCAATCTCCGCACAAGAAAATCAATTAGTGAAAACTTATAGGCTTTGTACATTGAGCTCAGCTCAGTTGCGTGGATTGGGTATTGCCCCACTGCGCATGCGCGAGATTTTGAAGAGAAAAAAAAAAATGGAACAAAAAAGTGGCTATCTCGTTCCAACTGCCATTCAAGCATGGTTTGAATAAATAGCGGCTCTGATAGTGGGATTGGAAAACATGTTGGAACGCCTAATCTAAGCATTCAACATGTAAAATCTTTGCTCACTGCGCATGCGTCAAATTCGACCGCTCGCGTGATCGACTCATACAACCAATAATTGGACATCGTCTTTTAACAAGCAAAAGTGCCTGACACTTCAACCTAGAGTCAAGCAAAGCCTCACGACATCGTGAGATATCTACAACACTGTCTATAAATATTTGGCGGGAAGGGTGGTATATACATATGTTTTCTTATCAAGCTAGATAGATCTAAACTTGGATAACCAGCGCTCGAATTGCCCGTAGCAAGTGTTTCAAATCTTCCAAATAATTAGCATTTTATCTGACTGCGGAGATAGTTCTCCCTGACGCGCCTCGAGATCTTGACCCTTGAAATACTGAGACGGCGACAACATCTTCTACACTCCCTAAGGCTCTGTCATTCACGATATTGCATTCATTACTTAACCTAGGTGAAATTTTAAGACGAATTTAAAACGTGAAATGCATGCTTTGAAAGTTCTTCTTGGTCTGAAGAATGTCACTGTCATCATCGCTGCTGTCATTGCCAATGTCAATAAGTCAGGGTTAAAAAAATTTTTTTTTTTCGTTGCAGCATTGTACTTATAGTTCTGTATTAAGTGGTTATGTTAAGTGGTTATATTATGGTATCACTAATATTACCTTTGCACTATCATCATCATCATTATCATCATTATCATCATTATCATTATCATCAACTAAACTAAATGTGGTTTCTTCATTACCTGAAAAAGGCAAGTGCTGGCTTATTGAAATATCGTAAGATTAAAACATTCTTCTACGATGTACTGGTTTTTTTCTTTCACTTAAGTTTTATACTTTCACATATCCAGTTAGTTCTACAGATATATCCATCGTTTACCGGCAGTTTTGTTGTTCGTGGCGTTTGTATCACTATTATTAAACAAAATAGCCTTATATGAGCATGAGCCATGAACCCATGAGCATCATCACCCACTCCGTTTTCTTCCCGCCCCCGAATTACCACCAACATCATTATTTACATTTCTACCACCCATATTATCATCATCATCATCATCAATATAATTATCACCATCATTATCACCACCGTCGTTATCATCACGATCATCACCATCATCATTATCAAACTATCATCATCATCATCAATAACAACAACAACAACAACAACAACAACATTTCCACAGTCACTTGATCCTCTTCAGCATAACTTTCTCATATAGACTCTAAGACGTCCTCACTGGTCTATTTACATTACTATAGGGTGTTCCCACCTCTAGTGATCAATAAGGTTAAATACCTGTAGTGTTCAATATGTCGACCAAACCGATTATGCTAGCAATCACCCTGTGAAATTATTTGAGAAATTATCTGATTACTTTAGGTACAAAACCCTGTTGAAAGTCGCTCAATCCACATAAGACAAATTGTTGATTCAATCCCTTGCATACTAACTAGGACTAGAGACTCATGCATTGATCTGCAAGGTTCGGCCAAGATAAATAAGAAAGTAACTTTAAAATAGTAAAGTTTCATAGTACATGTTAAAATGTGAAAAACAACTTTAGAATTAAGCTTATTAGCTTGCTTAATTGTTTGCTCTTTCCTTTCTTCCTTGTTTGTTTAGTTGTTTGTTTGTTTGCAAAAAAAGAAAGAAAAAAAAATTATCATCATCACTTGATTTCGTCAAATTTTTAAAATATTATTTCCACGTACTAATTTCTAACTTCTTTGCAAAAACCTGAGAAATTTTTCCTTGCTCTTTATTCTCCGTTTCTAATTTTGGTTTTCACTAGCAACGCAATGATCACAAGAGTCCTTATTTCATTATAAAAACAGGATCAATTCAAGCACAAGCAATAGCTTCATTTTTCCCTTTTCCTTGCGTTTTTGTGCTAATTGTGTTTGGGTCGCTAGTGCCTGGCTTTATTCGTTTCCAACCTCTTTCCTATCTTCGTTTACCTGGTTGAACAATGTTTTTTTCCGGGGCGTTTCTGGTTTAAATTCAAAAAAACATATGTTAAAACCCCTGATGAAGAACATATTGACGACATGAGTGGTTTTGCTTCTCTGAAGCGCCACGCAAACTGAAGGACTTGCCTCCTTAACACTTTTCACCCTTCGCCTCCACCAGTTATCATCCCAGCCCACAGCTGTTTTCTCTCTCCTTATTCCTCGGTATCGTTGTCGGTTGATTAGCGCTCACAAAGTGATGATAGATAGGTACACAAGCATTCCAATCGTAGCAGTTAATAGAGGAGGTCTGCGTGCTTTAACTGGTCTCATAACCTTCCACAATAGTCTCTGCTGAGCAATTGTTTAATATAAATAGATTAAGTATACGCTTCGTTAGAACTCATTACTGTTCCTGGTGCTTGAAGCCTTCCTGTGCTATTACATAAACTGAAGCTCTGTTTGCTCCTGCAGGCTGAATTGATCGTAGACTCGAAGTGGTTGAACAAGCATTGGAATCCATTCTTCACAACTGAAACATAAGGTAACGAAAAACACTTTACGAATTCTCTCTGTCTAGCTTTTCCACAATTAATTCCTTTCTCCAATTCTTTATCTAGTTCTATTCCTAAGTTTCAAAGTACTTATATTTTAGAGTAACTTTTCTGTCTCAAGGAAAAAAATGATAACCATTCTGATTCGCATACGTTGTCTTTGCCTCATGCATTTGACGATATCTTTTAAGCGCCTGAAGCTTTACCTGCACAGCACACAGCCTCATTTTTATATCAAGTTACTTCTAGATGTCACAAAAATTGATAAGTTGTAACAGATTTATTGGTAAGACAAATGTAAAGAAACGATTAAGCCACAGACGTAGTAGACCCAAAGGACTTCCCAGGGCTTTAAGTTCAATGTTACTTCATATTGCTTGTCACAAATGATAGAAAAAGTTCAACAAAGGTCTTGTCGTATTGTACAAATCTGTTGTTTCGACTGTAAATAGTTCTGGCCCAGTTTCATATTGTACCTACTCTTATCTGTTTTAATAGACTTTAATAATAAATTATAATTATGAATATTCCTAATCTCTCAACTACAGACAAAGAGGTACTGATAAACATGCCAAATTATGAGCTTATAATCCGATTATAATTCAAAAACAGCACAAAATGAATCGACAACTCTCAGCCACACACACTAATTAATAAAGTACAATACGATAAGTTGAAAAAATCATTCTCAAAATACAGTTCTATCGTTTATAACCGAGGGGTAAAATAGTCACAGATTTTTATACCTCTTTTGAGAAAACGTCTTTTTCTGACGCAGAGACAGACAAATGATTAATCGTATCGATGGAATGAAATGAAAGCCTCAATTGGTAACTCGGTGTGTTAAGGCTTCCGTCGCGCCATCAATTGACCCGTAACACGAATATCAATAGGCTCACTAAGATGTGAATATTAAGGCACTGTGTCCATGTTATTGAGTTCTGTATTTTCGTGTTGTTTATTCTCCGTTGGTATTTGTCGTTGTATTGTATCTACCTTGTCAAAGTGACCGCTTCTTGTCCAACTGTGCTGTCTCTATGGTCCATTTCCCATTCATATACGTATGTGTAAGTTTTGTGGAAGATTTCATTACCCTGCTAAATCGACCGGTTTTTTGACCGACTGTGCGTGTGACCTCTTTGGTCCATTTCCCAGTCATATATACATGGGTTTAATTCTTGAAGATTAATGACTACCTTCCTAAATCGACCGCTTTTTTTTAACCGACCAGGCGTCTTCTCTAATATATTTCCCAGTCAAATACTTATGTTTAGTGTTGTGGAGCTTTGAATAACCTTCTTAAAGCGACCACTCCTAATCCCACCAGGATCTAGGAAGCATTGTGTCTACCTTCTTAAAGCGACCACTCCTAATCCCACTAGGATCTAGGAAGCATTGTCTACCTTCTTAATGCGACCGCTTTATCGTACAAACATTTACTTCATCCACCTCTGTAAATGAGCCCACTGTTTTGCTACTAAGGTACACGTGTTCGATTATGAAAGGTCAGTCTGGTCACTAAGCTTGTTCCTTTTAATAAGATCTTCTTATAAGGTTTATTCCAAACTGCGCAATAATATTTTTATAGAAAATAAGGCAACGAAAAAGAACTAGTATGAGAGAGAGAGAGAGAAAGGAAGGAAGGAAGGAAGTAAGGAAGGAAAAGGAAAGGTAAAGAAATAAAGAAAGAAGCTTTCTTGTAGCTTAATAAAAACAGTACATATTTTTGAATTTTATTATTTATTTTTCTATCCCGCGGGTTTAATGATATAATTCTTCCGTTTTTCTGAAACACTTCAACCCACGTAGCAAGAAGTTAGAGAGACTCTCACAGCTCCTTAAAAAACGTTGGTATATTTGGAGTAAAAAACCAACATACGTGAATGAATGCAGATAAATATACCTATAAAAACAACCCACTCGTCTCAGTAAACAAGAATGGAATAGATATACCGGAGATATCTTGAAAATCAGGGATCGGAGAGTAGAAAGTAAAAAAAAAAAAAAAAACGAGTCTGAGTAGATACGTAACAGATTAGCGTCGTGTTTTCGATCATGTTCCAGAATGTGCTATTCTTGAAGTGTGGTTTCTATCATTTTGGTCATGTTTTATGTTTGAAAAGTAGATATCTTTGAATTTCTTTTCATTTCATTTCATTCCATTTTTTCTTTTCGTCTCATTTCTTTGCTTTTCTTGTTGCTTTTCTTTTCTTTCCTTTCCTTGTCCTTCCCGTTCTCTAACACAAGCTTGTTTTCGGAATACTGCAGAATTCCCTCGTTAAGCTCAAACCAAGACATTTCTAGAGTTTCTGATTTCCTATCGAGACGATACAGGATATCCCTGGCCGTATCAACGTGCCAGGACCAGACAAAATTCTACAGACCACTTACTAACCGCTATTTATAGTGTTAAACAACCCAAGGTTCGCCCTGTCTACAAGTATTTCGATTACCAAGTCTAGTATTGAACCCATGATCTAGGTAGCTGTTTCGCTGTACGCTGAAGATAGGGTTAAGATACGTTTGAGAGAAGACTGTTTAACAGCACTCGTTTCCTTTCACCTCTTAAGGGCTGTTGTTATCTTACCAAAACAATCATTTCTCTACATGTCATCACATTTACTCATATGGTGCTATCACGTGATTCTGATGTAATTTAACTTAAACTTTAAGGAGGCAGTGAGCTTCAAATTTGGTTGCTAAGTAACACACCCAATTTTTTTCGCAAATACCCCATTTTTTGTATTTTTAGTAGTTTTTAATCGCTAAAAAAAGGCTGGGAAGTAAGAAGTGCGATCAAAAATTCTATATATGGCGTTCTTACGTAGTTTATCATTCGTCATCTTCTTCTTTAATTGGTAATAACGTTTCTAATTTTAGAGTAGCTGTTGTCTATTTATTCAACGTCGGCTAAGTCAGTGTCTCCCTTTTTACGTGCTTGCTATACTGTTACATCTCATTAGGGAATATTGATGTGTGAATTCTTGTTAGACTGTATCGCACTGAACATTTGTCTGTGAAGACTGGTAGGGTCTTAGTTTGGAAAAAGATCCGAAACAAGTAAGTCAAATAGAATCATTCGTATGTCATTTCAAAAAAGCCTCACAAACTGAAGCTTATCTAAAGAGCATGTGTAATATCCCTGGTAATATGGGTTGTCTAGATTTTCTGTGATGGTTCGAGTCTGTGATTTTTCGTCCCTAGATGTCTGATAGCTTATTTAACTTCGTAGAATTTAAACATGTTAAATTCCAATTCGATCTGTGAGTTAGCCATGCCCTGACTTAGATCAGCCCAGAGGTTGTTTCAGGGTTCTATCTGTGAGTTAGCCATGCCCTGACTTAGATCAGCCCAGAGGTTGTTTCAGGGTTCTATCTGTGAGTTAGCCATGCCCTGACTTAGATCAGCCCAGAGGTTGTTTCAGGGTTCTATCTGTGAGTTAGCCATGCCCTGACTTAGATCAGCCCAGAGGTTGTTTCAGGGTCTATCTGTGAGTTAGCCATGTCCTGACTTAGATCAGCCCAGACGTTGTTTCAGGGTTTGATCTGTGAGTTAGCCATGCCCTGACTTAGATCAGCCTAGAGGTTTGTTTCAGGGTTCGATCTGTGAGTCAGCCATGCCCTGACTTAGATCAGCCCAGAGGTTGTTTCAGGGTTCGATCTATGAGTCAGCCATGCCCTGACTTAGATCAGTTCAAAGGTTGCTTGCCATTTAAGGTGCATGATTTCTATAACATCAAAATTTGTCAAAACATTGACAGATGAGCTGACCCATTATGTAGTAAGCTTGACCTACTGACTCCCATTCAGCCCATTGAAAATCAATTTACATGGAATTCGAATGGCCCTCTTAAGATAACTTAAGTCGAACTTTCTACGCCGCGTAAACTCGGCTACATCCTATAAATTACAATAGTTATTTTCGTCACATATGTATATATCCACAATTTCGTGTAAAAACGACGCAATTCAATTGTTCCTGGAGCATTTGCAAAGTTTAATAAAGTATTATTATTATTATTATTATTATTATTATTATTATTATTATTATTATTATTATTATTATATGTACACACTTATAGTATATGTAATCTCCATGAACAAATTCAGTATAAATGCTAGTTTCGCATACTTGGCCTACTATAACTCACACGTCTCACACACTACCACTACATTCAATATTGTCAATATTCTACTATGCGTCGACAGTTCTGAACTCACATGTTGATTTTTACGGAAGGCGTAATACCGGAGAACCTGGAGAAAACTGAACCCTCGTGGCACGGGAGAGAACTGCACGTCAAACAAACTTTATTCACATGCATATATATGTGGCGCTTGCAGTAATTGAACCATTATGACTAACATGACTAACATGACTAACATTTGTCGTTTCAAAGAGGTTCTAATGTTTTACATAATGCGACTGCATTTTCCCGCCTGCCTGGCAAATCAATTATCACCACATGATATACTGCTGCAAAAATATAGTTGTTTTGTACCACACTGAGCATCACAGTAAGACTTCGCTAAGAATTCGGCCAAGTTGTATTTTTTGAACTTTAGACCTGGTTAAAGAATGATTGCTATTAGGCCTATTTCCAAAACAAGTACGATCCAAGATATAATAAGCGCCCACCCTCTGAGATTTGTCAAGTGGCGACTAATAGAGGTGGGTCACCTAATAAAGGTATACTCCAGTTACGAGTTGATGCTTTGGGTTCCAGGCGATTTTGCGTAGAATATTCATGTGTTCCAGTGAAGGTCCGTGGAGTTTCAAAGTGTTTGTAATTGTTCAAGTTGAGCATTCTTCACTTTACCGTTGGTATTTGAGAATTCTGACGCTGAATGACACAGCGGTATGGAACAAATTCGAAAGTGGTCTAAAAGTGCAAAAACCTGTTTTGGGCTTTGATATCTGGCCGATAAATAGAGTTTGGTCTCTTAATAGAGATATAAATTTATGCAATAATGTTTTTTGGACTTTAACAACTGGTCGCTAAATAAGTTTGCTGTACGTTGTTATCTTCAAATCTGTTTTTGCTCCTTATTGAGATCGGTATTTCTGATAACATTAAAATCAATTTTCGTTCAAGTGAACATGCCACCATCGAGATATTGTTGATGATAAAAAAAGCAATAAACGATTAGATTTTGGTATTTAGATGCCGGCTAATGCTTCTTAAAATGTAGACAAATAGATGGGAACCGTTTGAACTTTTATCTGTAATATTTTGAAGACATTGCGCATGTACCAGTCAGATATGCTGCAATTTTTTCAGTTGCTGCAAAACCAGAATTTGTCTTCCCAGAGCTCGAGTGAGAAATAAAGTGCAGTACGTATCGGCAATGCTTAGTAAATGTTATCCTTTTTCAACAGAATATGTATAGAATAGAGTATAAAAGTATAGAAAAAAATTACTGGTTATACTGAGTATGATGGCTGGCTTGCACCTTCCAGATACCAGTGTAAGATTAACAAGACATGATCGTGGAATGAATGAGTTTTGTTTACAATTATGAGAGCATCTTCTCTTACGATTCTCTTATAGCCTCCTTTGCAGCCGTTCTTAGGGTCGTCACGTCGTCACACAACGTTCGTGGGGAGAGAAGTATTGCGTGACGACCCTAAGAGCGTCTGCCTAAGAGGCTAGAGACGTAGGGCTGTAGTTGATAGTCGAGGATGTATTTATTTTAATTTCGTATTTAGAATCTTGACTAAGAAATGGTCTTAAATAAGCTTGAAGCCTATCTGAATATTCATGTAACATCGACAGATATAACAGATGAACGGTCTTCTAAAGTGTGTTAAGTAACAATGCGCGTAAGAAGTAGGCAACTCTCTATTGTTCTGCGGCAATTGCAACTTCCCCACATAAGAATGTCTTAGTTTTCAGACTGAAAGTATATCAGCTTATAGGTAACACATTTTAAAAATAAAATGTGCAAAAACTCTGTTTTGGAACAAAGTTTCTTTTCTACTAAAAGATCTCGTCCAATCATAATAGGACCATTACTTAATCGCAACTTCCATTTGCAATTGCTACAACTAGTAGGCTAGTACAAGCAGAGGGTCCACTAGTACCGGTCACTGAATATGTTTGTGCAGGGAAATAGAATCTAGGATATTATCGGATTATCTTCCCATTTGCATACCACGATAGTCAATACACGTTCTGTCAATGAAGATCAGTGGGAGCCACAAATGTATGGTGGCGATAGGGGTAAAGCTTGCTCAGCCATTGATTATCCAGATTATTAGATTATGGCGACACGCTGGTAAAGCTGGTTTAACTTATTGATTAGCCAGAGTATCTTAATCCAGGATTGATTCAGTCGATGGGAATGACATTCCTAGGTAACAAAGGAGAGGCTTGATTGATCTGATTCAAGAGGCACAATTAGTGAGGTAAAATAGTGTGGACTATAGCGGAAAAAGAATAGCACAACAAGAATAGCTAGAAAACAACAGCAATAACTGCATCATATAATGCAAACGTGCGGACCCAGATTATTGTCCAGTGGACCTTGACATATGTACAAGGTCTCATCAAACTCAAAACTGACTAGGACAATTCCAAAGTCCATTGGTTTTTTCCTGGCTGTTTTCCAGTTAGACAGACCACCCACGAACCACCAGTCAAAGAGAACAGCCACAGTGCTGTTATCCAAGGTGGTGATTGTGAGGAGGAGGAGGACTAGAACTAGACTGAGGACGTCAACAAGAGGGATGAGGACTGGGACGAGAATTGTAAAAGAGTCTGAGATAACCAGGTTACTGAATATTATTTCAAATATGATGATGATGATGGTCATGATGATGATAGTGATGGTGATGATAATGATGATCATGATGATGGTAATGGGGATGATAATGAGGTGATGGACGCCAGGATGATGATGATCATGATCATGATGATGATACCAATGATGATTATGATGGTCTCAATGATGATTATGATCATGATGATGATGGCTCATGGAGATGATGATAATGATGATGATATTAAATGATAATGATGGCCATAAACATAAGCAATAAGAATGCATCTAAGAATGTGAATTTAAACTATTCACTGATAGTTAATAGATAGACTACATCGTACACATGTAGATGAATTTTCATCAAAAGCTATTCATTGGCATTGATAATGACGAAGATGACGTTTGCTGTCTTCATTCAAAACCATCGATCAACTTTCATCTCACAAATCGTGTATAGTTCGACGTCTTACTTAATGCCCCATCTATTTATAGCACCTCCTGCACCAGTAGAATGTCTCGTCGAACGTGTTCACTCAGCTTATCAGTGTAATCACACATGTTTTTTTCTTAAGTGTGTTATCCCACCTTGAAAAGAATCGTCTCTCTTATCTGACCTGTGGACCATTATTCCTTCACAAACACGTAGCATACCATAACATGAAATGTTGGAGCTCAAAATCAAGTCATTTGCTGTCGGAGTCATGGACATTTTTCGTTAACTTTAAACTATACTAGTTCGTGAAGTCACTATTGCATAAGGTTGAAAATTGGATTTTTTTGTGGAATTTATTTCAAATAAAAATACTTATTATAGTCATTTCCATTCGAATTCATAAAAAAATTCTCTGTTGATTTTAAATCAATTTGAATACCCATTAGTTGTTGTTTCACTAATGGACATTTCTTGTTGATTTTAAATCAAGTGTAATTCTGATGAATAATACTAAAACATTAAACTTATAGTATTTAATTCAAGTCAAAATGGACTCATACAAAACAAGATTAAATTTCAATAAATTTAACCAGGGGATATATATATTTAGTATAAATACAAAGGTGATTATACGAAATCGCGCGCTCTGATTGGTTTTCTATCTCTGATTATCAGCCGATAATCACCTTTTCGGACAAAATGGCTGTCAGCAGTCGTTTTGTCACAGTAAGCGAAGAGGAAATTTCTTTTTTGAAATAATCACCTTTTTATTTATACTAAAACAATTATTCACCTCAGGCTCAGTGATTATCGATGAATATTTACCTCGCAGCTCGAAGACTCGCCGCTCGGTAAATATTCATCGATAATCACTTCGCCTTCGGCGAATAACTGCTAAATATCGATAGAATATTGAATTTTTCATTTTTCAGTTTTTGACCTCATGCTTACCCGATGGGAACCCTGTGGTTTTATGCTCGTATCGGTTTTGCCACAGGGTTCCCACCCGACCTCTATATACTAAGTCTGACAAGCTATTGTTTTTAACCTTTTTTGACTCAAATTTTAGAAACGTTGAATCATTTGACATAATGAAATAATACTTTTTAAAAAAGGTTAGACAAATTAATTACATATTTAAAGTAACACTTTTCTTCATATTGTTTATATAACGATTATTTTCAAATAAAGTATCACATTTCTAGTATATATAAATTCCGTCCAAATGATCTTTTTTAAGTCGTGAAAAATTCAAAAAAATACCTAGTTTATTAAATAGCTTATCAATCTTTAGTTTGAAGACGTCGTATCTCAAGTCAACAAGGGTGGCAAAACTCACGAGTATATTCTTCCTATATTTATTGATTTATCTAGGTGTAGTTTAAGTCGATATATATCGATAATGACTGACGTTTGAAATAACAACATCCATCAACATGGACATTAAAAGTGTCGTGTAAGCGACTGACCCAGAGAGATAAGGATTTTTTTACAATTAAATCTCTTTAAAAAGTTGTCTTTAGCAACGTAATTAGATGATTATAGAAAGAATATCATGAAGATATTTTAATCAAGGAAAGATAAGGAAAATTTACGATAATTATTTCCCTAATAGCCTGAGAAAACATAACTCTTTTCGCTCCTCATCCACCCGCGAAAAGGAGCGAAAGCACGTCTGTTTTCTCAGGCTATTAGGGAAATAATTATCGTGAATTGAAGCTAGACGCGAGAGGATGATAAGACTTATTAGTAGTTTAAAGAGAAGGGCGATCTGTACAGAACAGGAAAGTATATTTGATTCAAACACTTTATATATTGACCAATTAAGATAAAATAGTTAAGTCGTAATAAAAACGACTTAATGAAGGATGGGCGCCGTGACGTCATTTTTAAGGGGTCTCGAAGGGCACGTGGTCTGAACCGGATATAATGAGAATCCCGCGTCATGCAATCCTATATATCCAATATATTGACATAGTGTCTAAGCAGTCGAACCAAATAAAATCAGACGCAACTCTTCTAGTACCAAGCGTAAATCTGTAAAGTGCCCAGGCAACATCGGTATGGTTTTCACTCGCCACGATTTCTGTACAGAGGTATTTGACAACGAAATGCTGTTTTAGAGGAACGATTTTTATTGCTGAAGCGCGTGTAACATTTTCGTGCGTTCAATACTTGAAGAATCAACTTAAGGTATGTTCTGTGGAAACAATTTGTTTCAGTTTTTAGCGAATTTTCTCAAAACTCGAACATCAGTTTTTCGCATCATCGTGTCTTTAATTTTTGTGGTTTGCTCAAGCATCCGAACAATTGTAATAAGCTAAAAAATCGCATTGCTTTTAGATAGGAAATGCTTGTAATCTCTTGGGCCATAGTTCGCTGTCTCCATAGATTCACTTCGTCACGTTTATGTCTTCAGGTCTCTCGTTTGAAATTATAGAAGCAATGACCTCTAGATTTCTTTCACTAAGACAATAGAAATGCAATAGCTACTTGATATAAGTCAGCTTGTTTTCCAAATTTGCTGTCGTGTATTAGTTCTTGATGGTAGAATCTAGTCGATTTTGGTACTAATTTTCTACATATCGCGAACTGAAGAAAAAAAACTCAAAACGTTAAAACTTAAATTTGATATCTTGAAATAAATTGGAGTAAAAATCAATATGTTTGATGGAAACGCATCAATGGCACACAACGAATTATTTTACCAGGAATGAAGAGAATTCGTTTAAAGTTTTCAGTTTTTTCGAGATAAATTCTAAGTATTTCGTCTTAGCTATAACCGTGTCATGATCCCTGTCGGTTCTTTCAAACAAAGTACTTTGTTTATTCGTAGTTTGTTTTTCTAAAGCTATGTTAAGTTGATATACTGTATTAATACAGGAGACCGAAATCCTTCTGTTATACCAAGGCGATGGTGCGACCTAGCTCAAGACTATTTCGACTTCAAAAATATATCTACAACAAAGGCTAGCACAAATCTGTATTTAGCGAATACCATAGAGAAGAATGTTGGTCATCCACTTAATCGGCAAAACTGATCAGTGAATCGAGTATACGCAGGCATTTTTATCTCTAGATTTCAGCCATGACAGCCAACAACACTTAAAGTATCTTAATGTATTTTTGTTTGGATTGAAAACTCTCTCGAAAACTCTTGTCGCCTTCTTATTGAGGAAGGGTTTAGGCAAGCTTATGTGTATCAATATTAGAAGACGGGACAGGCACTTTATAGTAAAACCCATTCAAAGGTTAACCCTTGGTGACAGGCGGTCGAAATCATAGTTGTAGCGAGAATTTGTAGCTGTGAAAGGCACTCCGTAACACTGAAATGGATTCCCATTTTCGTATCATCCATTTCACCATAACACTATGAATTCGTCGTAGTTTTTCATTGTAAAATCAAATTCAAACAGATTTTTGAGCTAGAAAGCCATTTCAATGTTGCGGCGGTATGTAACACTGCAATGGTTTCCGATTGTTTTCCTGTCTCATCGATCAAACCAGCTCGAAATTTGTTCGGAACCCATTTCTGTGGTTTTCCGCCCCAACACTTAAATAGCTTCCCATGTCTTTGAGCATGTACCTCATATACTCAAAACCGGAACTGCTTCTAAATTAATATTTTGTATGAATTTCGAAATCTAGCTCCGGGTGAAATTGCAAACTGTAACACTGAAATGGCTTCCCATTATTTTTTCGTGATTCACTTATTTACATTGTGATTACAAGTACGAGACATGCACGAATTTGCCGATAACGTTTTGTGAGCTCAGGAATGTTTCACTCGAACTCTTTTGGAAAAATTCGTAGCTTTGTAAAGCTTGCACTGAAATGGCTTCCCATTGCTATGATTGTTTATTTGTTTCTTTTTGTTTGTTATCTTAATTTTTGTTTTTGTTTTAAAAGTTTTGTATTCAGTTTGTTTGTTTTTAATGCATTTAAAAAAAAATCAAAAACAATAACAACAAGTAGTAAAAAAAATCAAAATTTCCGTGATATATAGTTTTACTCTACGACTAATTTAAAAAATTCCGTGCTTTCGTGAGGATTACTTTTTCCAAAAAATCCACAATTTATCAAAACCAGATGACGTAATCCTTCGTTCTTTTTCAGGTCCCTTAAAATTTACGATTGATTAATTCATTAACAATGTTTTTCAACTGCATTCTGCAATCTTTAGCATTCAACCACTTAGCACAATTCTATTCCTATAATGTAAGAAACCGTTTTCGCAGCTAAATTTTAAGATATTTCCTTATCTGTCTGTGTTTTATCCTAATTACTCGTTAGATTCTACGCGATAACGTTGGATACAAATTCACCAGTAAGGTTATCGAGCAAAAATTTCTACAAGTATTTCTTAATCATTAGCTTATGTGCAAGCACTAATAGCTTACTTACACGAAGCGAACCGTTTTTGAAAATGTTTAAGCTCGTAAACCGGTACAGCCAAACTGTAAGTTGACATGTGTGCGAAGTCAGGTGATTGTGCGCATTTTCACTTTTTTACGTAAGATATCGCGTGTTACGAGGAAGTACATCAATGTTTTACAAGTTATTTTATGTTACTTCGTCTGTGGCAAGTTGCATCAGATGTCACACGCAAATTAAGATGTAGTGTGATCTGCAGCTCGCCTCACTCTGGAACTGCGGCGCTTCAAGTTTAAAATCATTCAAGAAATATTGTCACATGTAGCAAGATCTTTTAAAATTCCTATACGATATTTTTAGTCATATCTTTGTCAGTCTATAAGTGGATATTTCACTTCCAAACACACATTCTCTTTTGCATCTAATTTTCGTTTTTCTTTTTGGCATCTTCGATCCATTCATTTTCCCACCACTACCCTTGTCCTAACCGCCCTCCATTCACGCCAAGCCATTAATCTCTACATGTTGATATAAATACTCTCAGCTCATGGGCGTAATGTCAAATAAATCAAAAACAGACTCCAAAAAATTCAAAGCTAAAACTCTTCATTGCTTAAGATCGCTTGGTAAAAAAATGCGAACGAAACAATATTGGGATGGCGGCAGTTCGTTTTTCGTTACAAAATTAAGAAAACTTAGTTTTAGCAAATTTGAGGACCAGCCCTTGTTTGCAATTCCAAATCAAACATTCTTCTCGTCAATAATCAAACAAATAAGTTCCTGTCGTTTTTCAACGTCAACGTAAGGTCTTATCTACGACACCATGGACTCCGAAACCAGTTATCTGACGATCCCCATCCTATTTACATTTCAAATAAAACACACCTCTTCATTCGTGCTCTCCAAAGGCAAATTCTCATGACCTCTCTCGCTCTCATTTCGATAACCTTGGAGTTCTTTCTAGTATGACTTCACCACGAAGTCTCTTTGAAGTGGTGCGTTATCTAAAGCAAGACAAACAAAAGATCATTATAGCTTAATGAATGTTGTCTGATTGACCAGAATAGCGAGTTGGTAAAATATATGTAGACAAAACAATTCTCTTTAGATAGCCATAGGTATAGACCCCTTTTTACCGGACGTCAAAGCAGCTAAATTTTTGAGGACAAAACAAAAGAGTTCCAATATCTTGAGAAATTGAAACTTTTGTTTTGTCCTCCAAATTGAACTGCATTCCGACGTGTTGCAAGGGAGCTATTGTTTGTTTTCTCAAAGGATTAAGGGGGATACATTGGATGGTGTTTTTTCCCTGACCTGACAGGAATTTCAACGAAGGGTCATTTGGATGGCACGGCTGTTCAACGTTTGGTCCTTCCATAATTAGTAGCTTTATACTTATTGTTTGTCTATCTTTTACTGTTCCAGACAAAATGGATCGATTCTTTCCAGTGATAATCGCCGTTCTGTTTTCAATGGGCTCCTATGCATTAGGTAGGTGATACTTTGACTTTTCTTATTCATTTGTGCCATTCTTACAAAAAAAAAAAAAAAAAAAAAAAAAAAATGAAATTCATTATACTAGGACAAATGCTAGTTGTAACAGCCCAAAGCTGATCTACACAATTAGCTAGCTTGTATTCATAGACTTGTATAGTTATAAGTAGCGATAATCTAAGATAGGTTAAAACGGAATCTCTTGAAGTAGCTTACTAATCCCTCTCATTCTATGCCACCCAAGGAAGCATGGATTCATTATTGGGATTGGATTCCAAGTATATCAAATGAATTCAAACAAATCGTTACTGTTTTAAGAGGGAAGCACTTACTTTAGATAGCTTGTGGTTCTTGTTAGAGTAAAGAGATTCATAGTCAAAACTAAATTGAAACCAATGGCTGGGAGGAGTAGGGGAGGGGAAAGGGAGGGGAGGGGGAGGGGAGGAGGAAAGAGGAAAAGGATGAATGAGAAATTGTTAAATGAAATAGTTAGTTGATTGCTAAAACGAACGAAATAATGGAGAAAGGAAGAAAGTGAATGAATGAACGAACGAATAAATGAACAAACAATGAATCATTAAATGAATGGAAAAAAATATGAATGAATAAACAAAAGATTAAACTAGTGAATGAATGAGTGAATGAAAAAATGAATGAACGAACGAATAAATGAACAAACAATGAATCATTAAATGAATGGAAAAAAATATGAATGAATAAACAAAAGATTAAACTAGTGAATGAATGAGTGAATGAAAAAACGAATAAATAAATGACCATATCAGTAATAACTGTATTGTCTGTTTCCCCTCAGAAATTGACCTGCTAGATACGTTCAAGGACGACCCCAAGGCGTACCACGTGACTCCAGTAATGAGCCCCAAAGGAGAATCCTTCACAATGTCTAGTGCCAACAAAATCATGGCCTCACGAGAACTATTAGAAAGTACCATTCTAAACATTGAGTCGACAACAGAATTCGTCATATATGCCGAGATTCAAGCCCTTCAAGGTTCATCATCTGGTGCACTCTTTTCCATTGTCCACATTATTTCAAAAAGAAGTAAGAAAAATCTTCTGGAGGTGGTGACTCGAGGGGGAAGCGAGAAGAGGGCTAAAATGACCTTCAGATACAGGTTAACTAATGGATCCACTGACGCGGTGATATTTCGACATGGCATTTTTGGATTATACGATGGGAATTACCACATTCTTGCATTGCATTTGTACGACTCAGGGCTACAGACTACTATGGTGGACTTGTATATAGACTGTAAATTAGTGGGAAGGCAGCAGACATTGACTCCAGTGTCGCTTGTGTTTTCTTATGAGGGAATCAGATTGTCGCGGATGGAGTTCAGAATCGCGCAGAGAAAAGGGTACAAGGACAGGGAGGTAGCGGCAAGATGGAAGGTAAGTAATCCTTATTTAAGGTCAGTTTTTTTTGTTATTGATCGCAAAATATCCCTGATGGCAAGTGGTATTGACACTTGTGTTAGTGCACGATATTGCCTCTCGAAAACTTTGATTGGTAATAAACGTCCGATGCACAACAACCCTCCTAGTCATGATAATTATATTGCGCATGTTGTTGGAATCCACCACCACAGTCATCACCACGATCATCATCAACATCATCACCACGATCATCACCATGATCATCGTCACCATCATCACCACCATCATCACCACGATCATTATCAACATCATCACCACGATCATCACCATGATCATCGTCACCATCATCACCACCATCTTCACCACCATCATCATTACTATCATCATCATCATTACTATCATCATCTATCATCATCTATCATCATCGTCATCTTCTTTTTCCTTTCAGGGTCGGATAAGGGCTCTCAAGTTCATATTTAAACGTACCATGAAGCAAGTTATTGCACTGTACTGTGCAGTAGGTAAGTCATACCCGTTCTCAATGACACGAAAACAGCAAGGCATCTGGAACCACTTTTTCTGCTTTGTTGTTATGGCGACCCATGTTTGTATCAGGCATTCAGAAAACAGGGGCGTTGAGCTTCTCCCAGAGGTCTGAAATAGAAAAACATGCCCAGGCCAAAAAAGATCTATCAATCATACTCAAGTAAAAATTGAAAAAAATATGTCTATTTTTGACTGACGTCAACCGGACTCAACTTGCTGTGTTTGTACTCTATACATGTCTTCTAGTTCATGTTGTGTAGTGCAGTGGTTGTTCCATGATTCAGGATTAGTTTAAAAGGCCGCCACGCAGAAAATGCTGGTGCAATCAACTTTAAAGGGGGGTCCAATTTCATTCTACGGGGCATAAAGAACATGATTGGCTTCACAAGATTTCACAAAGGTGGGTTCAGTGGAGCCCTCGGAACCCCCTGGACCAACCACTGTAGTCGGTAGTCATTTTGAACCGTAATAGCAATCCTTTATAAATTTGTTCAATTTTCAGCAAAGCCACCTCGTCAACCAATCGTCAATGAATTTATCACCCAAACCATGATGTCTGAGATACAAGGCCTCATTAGGGACTTACGATACGACTTTTCTGTTCAGGTAGGCATGTGCCTTTTGTCTTTTCGATGTCAAAAGTAGACTGGGAGTGACTTCATAGTGTATGGGATTGCTGGAGATGGTGGAGGTTTCTCATCTCGAACCCAAATTCTGTCCCATAATTCCATGCACCATCAGATCGTCACTTGGTTGTCGGAAAAGCTGTCTGAGAGAAGACAGGAAGCGTCCTTATAATGTATGGGATTATGGGCCTTTGGGGACGCAAGATAGTGACGCTTTTTGATCATGTACCGCAGTCTTCTTTTCAACTTCAGAAATCGAATCACATTAACGGTACCACAAAATGCGTAGTTACCACGTTGATCTTCAATAAACTTTTTTTACTAATTTTACCGTTCATTTATTTATCTTTTTGTGATCAGGTTGCTGAAATAAAATACCTACGAAAAGTTGTGGAGAGTTGTCAGATGTGTAGAGGTAAGAGAAATAGAAGATATTCCAGTGTTCTGTATAAGAACAATGCATCATTCCATTCATCCATCCCTGTCTTCCTAGCCTCATAACATTTTTTTCTTTTCCAGCTCTTTGTTCCTTGTCATGTTTTTATTCTCATCCTCTTCTATACGTTCTCTTCCTCCCTTTCATCCATTGTCTTTTTTCCCTCTTTCTCTCTCCTTCCTTGCTTTATCGTTAGATGTATGCGCCTCACATGGCAGCACGTAGTTTTGTGAGCTCTGCTCTTTTGTAGCGTATAACTCTATTTTTTGCTTGTTCATCCCGACAGGACCTTACCGATAAGCTTTTTGACGAAATTATTAATAACAGAGAACATAAACTTTTTAAATTGCTACCCAATACCAACACTTGCTGCCTAAATCTGAGGAAAAAACGTAAATTTAATACATCTTTTAAGACAAATAGATTTCGTAACAGTTTTATTGTTTATAATTCTTTAAAAGCCTAGTATAAGTTAAGTATATTTTAGATTATAATTATAAGATTTTTATATATATATATATATATTGCTATAATTTATTACAATTATCTCAAGTTTAATATTTATTCAATTCATATGTAAATTCCTATTTAAATTCTAATTTTAAATTTTATATATGTAAACAATTGTGTAATTCAGCCTATGGCTGCCAAGCGTTTGTTATTAAACTATCTATCTATCTATCTATCTTTATCATTTTCCCTCTCTTCTTCTTTTTCTTCTTCTCTCTCCGCCTCTTTCTTTCCTTCTGTCCTTTCCTTCATTTACGACCGTTATATATTTTTTTGTGACAACATTATTTATAACACTGAAAACTAGATCTAACATACCTCTTACAAGCGTAATCGTGTTAAAATTATATATGATTGGTTTTTTCAGTCAGAGATTTCTGTAAGTTCAAACCATGTTTCCCTGGTGTTCCTTGCTTCAATGATCCTTACAGCGATCAGGGATTCGAGTGTGGTGACTGTCCGCTTGGTATGGAAGGGAATGGAGTCAACTGTACTGATATCGATGAGGTACACCATATTACATAAGCTTAGTACTTAGTACTTGTGCGATAATATTCCCCTTCACAGTTCCCTGCGCCATCTTGAAAGGTGGCTGTGCCTTTGCATCGAAGCGAGATATGAGGTGACCTTGCAATGATGATAGAGACCTTTTTTAACACCTTGGACAATTATTCACGTCTCGTAATCTACTATATTTATATTCTAGTGTCGTCTACATCCGTGTGCTGACGTCAACAAGTGTCATAACCGTAGTCCTGGTTACTGGTGTCCCCCCTGTCCTAAAGGCTACAAAGGCAAAGAGGTCTATGGTATTGGGAGAAAATTTGCAGAACAAAACAAACAGGTAGGGAAAAAAAGTTTGGCCGACCTGTTTCAGAAGCCATCTTTAACACAGGAAACCCACACATGAAATTTGAAAACATCATGGACTCTCCAGTGCGGATCAATTATGTTTCTTTCTTTTTGGGTAGCTGCAAAGTCTGTAAAATGGGAGGTTTTTTTGGTGATGCTTAACCAGGAATTTCATTTCTCCCCTCAAGAGCAAAATTTCACAAGACATGAAGCCATTATAGTTCACCTGACAAACGAAACCAAGACGAAATCTTTTGTTATAGTTCCAACATGCTGTCTATGACGTCACATGCACCCAAAGAATATGTGATAACCAAATGAATAAAAATTTACATGTAGTTATGATTTCCTTTTCAGATCTGTGTGGATGTGGATGAGTGTAAAGAAGGACTAGCCCTGTGTTCGATTCACTCCCAGTGCATGAACACCATTGTAAGTATGGCTTTCTTATTTACCATATTGGCTTGGAGCGATTTCCTTTTTGGAAATCGTTTTTAATGAAAGAGTTTTCTCAATAAAGATTATTATAGCTTGTCTCACACTGACATCATCATCATTATTATTATTATTATTATTATAATTATTATTATTATTATTATTATTATTATTATTATTGACGTCGCCTGACAGTAGACCTTATTTGTCTTGGTTCAATAGTTTCCCATTTCAGACCACGTGTCATTCCCTAGAGTATCATTTCTTTGTTTAACGCTTGCGCATGAGAAGACACGTGAATATGGATACAACTCAAACAAAGAATCTTATTCTCAAGAGAATGACACGTGGTCTGAAATGAAAAACATTACACCCAAACCAATAAGGTATATTCCCATTCCCCGCTTGAGAATGATTGGGAGCTTACTTAAAATTCAAATGTATTTTTTTTTTCATTCCAGGGTAGTTACCAGTGTTCTCCGTGCCCACCAGGCTACACCGGTGATCCTCATATTTCGTGTATTTTCCTCAATTACTGTAACGGTGACTCCAAAACCAACCCTTGCAGTTCGTACGCTGATTGTATACCTGTGAGAGGTGGAAGATCCTATAGATGTGAGGTATGGATAGCAGCAGGATAGAGAAAAAACAGACATGTAGAAGGAGAGAGAAAGGAATGAAGGAATGGAGGAAGGAAGGAAGGGAGGAAGGAAGCAAAAAAGGGGGGAAGGAAGGAAGGAAATGAAGAAGGAAGGAAAGAATGAAGATAGGAAAGAAAGGAGGAAGGGGGACGGAGGAAGGGAGGGAAGGGAGGAGGAGACAAGAAGGCACGAGGAAGTTCCGACGTTTGTTACATCAGTATTTTTTTGCCTATTTTATTCTGCAGTGCCATATCAATTATGCTGGTAACGGAATACAATGTGGTCATGATCGAGATCACGATGGTATCCCAGACATCGCTCTGAATTGTACGGAAGCAGTTTGTCGAGCTGTAAGTCTCAGTGTTACATTTGGTCTTCTTGATGTAGTAAAACAAAAATGCACAAATATATATAAACAGTCTCTTAGATATTGTATATGTATTTGTAAAGATGGTGGATGGCGAGGATGGTAAGGATGGTGATGATGATGATGATGATGATGACGACGATGATGACGATGGTGATGATAATGATGACGATGGTGATGGTGCTGGTAATGTAATGATGACGATGGTGATAGTGATGATGGTGATAGTGATGATAATGATGATGATGGCGATGATGGTGATGATGATGGCGATGATGGTGATAATGATGGTGATGATGGGGATAATGATGATAATGATGATGATGATGGTGATGATGATAATGATAATGATGATTGTGATGATGATGACGATGGTGATGATGATGATGGTGAGGATGATGGTGAGGATGAAAATGATGATAATGATGATAATGATGATTGTGATGATGATGACGATGGTGATGATGATGATGGTGAGGATGATGGTGAGGATGAAAATGATGATAATGATGATGATGATGATGATGATGATGATGATGGTGATTGCGCTGATGATGGTAACGATGCTAACTGATAATTTTATTGAAGTTGTTGTTATCTCATTTCAGGATAATTGTCCAACGGTTTCCAACAGAGATCAAAGCGATATCGATAACGATGGCAGAGGAGATGAATGTGATGAAGATATGGACGGCGACGGTATCAGAAACAGCTTAGTAAGTCATCAATACAAAATATTGAGTTGTATTTTTATTAACACTTAACACAACGTTACTTGTATACAATTATTTAAAAAAAGTCGTCGGAGAGAACAGCGGACGTCAAACGGCAATTGCACGAGTGAAAGAAACTGAGTTCTTCTTTGTAAATATGTCTCTTGGGTGCCTGAAACAAAAGTTCACCCATGTTTTCAATCAAACTTTTGCAAATAGTGTGAGTGTATTAAACCATAGTTCTTTTCGGTCGTGCAATCACAGTTTGACGTTCGCCCTTTCCTCCGACAACCTTTTTTGAAATAATTTTAAAATCGCAATAAGTCGTGAAAATTTGTATAACGAGTCATTTTCATATTTTTCTTGAACAAAGGATAACTGTCTCCGTATTCCCAATCCAACTCAACTGAATAACGATGGTGATGTGTTGGGCGACGCCTGTGATAACTGCCCGTATCACAGCAACTCCTTACAGAGCGATCTGGATGACGATGGTGCAGGAGATGTATGCGACAAAGATATGGATGGTGATGGTGAGTATAAAGGCCATTAACCATTTTCTTTAGCATGATTTCTTTCTTTACTGGTGACATTTACTATGGATATAGCTCGACAACATGATTTTATCGAGCGCAAATGTGCGCGCTATAAATACTTATTTCAATAAATTAGTCACCAAAAACCTACAAAGCTAGCTAAGATCACTGAGGATCATGGGAAACATTTTATATCCAACAAGTCAAGCTTTCGATACAAACTGCAGCTTGAGGATGCTTACAGGAGGTAAAACTGTAAAAGGTCTCAAGTCAATCAATAGTTATCAAGCGGTTGAAAGATGGAAATGTATCTACCCATAATCCTTCCTGGTCTCAGCTTTGCAGCTTTTCAGGTGACTAACTGTATTGAAATAAGTATGATTATGCATACACATCAGCATCACAAGAAAGCTGTGCCATCAATAGCAACAATGCGAAAAGCAGAATTTAAAAATGTATTATTCAACGAATTTCTTTGGTCATCATTCTAAAGGTCGTAGTCGCCATGTTCACATTAACCAGTTGTTACTAATGTTCATACCAATCTCTGCATCGAATACGAGTTTTACGCTCGCATTGCGCATGCTCAAACCGGAAGTATTTGCAACTTAATAGGCCAATAAATCAAAATGTTGATTTAAATTTGCGAATGATTCCATTTTTTTACAGGTGTCTACAACAGACGGGACAATTGTCCTAAAGTCTATAATCCTCGCCAGGAAGATGAAGATGGAGACAAGTTTGGTGATGAGTGCGATAACTGCCCTAAAGTCGAAAACAAATCACAGGTAGATCGCGTTCCAGTATAGACCCCTTTGTACTAATTCCCAACCTTGGTGGCAAAACAAAAGAACTCCCTTCTCTTGAGGATTGAAATCTTTTTTGATGTTAATATTTTTCATTGTTTTGTCCCCATGTTGGGAATTAGTGCAAGGGTTCTATATACTGCTTATTCATATCTCAATAATACCACATAAGGATTAATAGTGATAGACATGAAGGCGAGGCCAGTTGTCCCTGAATGCGAAAAAAAACAATGCGATGAATGAGGAAACAAAAACACATTTAATCAATAGTTTCTTTTATTTTAATTTGAAAACAAAAACCATTAAGGGCCGTTTATACTGGCGATTTATATTGCGTTTAAGGTGCGATTTTTGCGGCGGTTTTGGTCGTAGTCAAGAATGGTAAAGGATTAACTTGTAAAGTTTTATCCAGGACACCAAGATTACCTGGACAAATGTCTCTTTAGAAGCATTAAAAAAATAATATAATAAAATTATATTATTCACCAAGCAACAAGAAAACCTAATTAATATATTTTCAAAACTCGCCGCAAAAATGGCAGCAAAAATGGCCGGTGTAAATGGATAACTAGATAACTGTTTGTTTTTTTTTGTCACCAAGATATTGCGCATATAAAGTTGCGCATTTTTTTACTTTACTGTCGGTATTTTATGAGTTCTACAATGTTATTTTGCGCAGTTTGTTGCACATTCATTTTTTAGTTGATGTCTATTATATTTATATTTTATTTGACTTCGCCTACGATAGCTAGATACGAAATAAAGCAATACAGATAGGGTGGACAAACACAACAGCATGGCCACGTCACTGTGAACCCATTTAAAAAATCCGCGCGCCTATTTACGCGATTCTTATACTGTATTTTGTCGTTTCTAGCGTGATGTAGACGGTGACTCCCTTGGTAATGAATGTGACAAAAACATCGACAAAGATCTAGACGGCGTGGATGATTCTGTTGACAACTGTCTTGGAATCCCCAACACAGATCAAGTTGATAATGATGGCGATGGCAAAGGTAAAGGCGAATATATACTTAGGGTGCAAGTTACGTCACAACCCGCCATGTTATACAAACCGTTCCTCAATAAAATTCTTGTTAGATCAACCAAGATGGCGGCTGTTTCATTTTTATGTATACCTCAAGGTATTTTCAATCATGTGGTCGCCCCAAAGAATGGGGATTTTGCACACCTTGCGTGACATTTCAAATATTGCTTCGCTGGTCCCGAAAGAGCATCCTAAAATTAGTAAATTTTGAAATTTTGAGGGAAATCAAATAAATACGAACGAAGATATGAATTTTTAAAGATAACCTTTTCTATAAAGAAATGTATGGAAAATTGTCTTGGTGCGCAAGCTGTTGCCCACCACATACATTTCCTTATAAAAAAAAGGTCACTTTTAATAATTCATAACTTCGTTCGTATTTATTTGATTTCCCTCAAAATTTCAAAATTTACTAATTTTAGGATGCGCTTTCCAGATATGATATTTTCGGGACCAGAGAAGCAATATTTGAAATGTCACGCAAGGTGTGCAAAATCCCCATTAACACGACGAAAAATCCTCAAACTCATAACGTTATTGATTTATCAAAAACATCTACCCTTATGTTAGTCCTTTCGAGTGCTCTTCAAAGTGACTCTAACAGCCGTTATATATTGCTTTTATAACATGTATTTTTTTGAAAATTGTGCGCGCGAGTGGGTTTTTGTTCTATAGGCCTCTGGTACTGTGGCCACTCCAGCCACTCCGCTTGCGCGTTGTTGCTTAGTAATATTCATCTAGCTCGAAGAGCATGCAGCGTATCATGAATGGAATAGATTAGCCGGATTATTACTGTAATTACTGAAATATATTATTGATTAAAAACATTTTTTTCCATTTCAAGGTGATGTTTGTGATGATGATGACGACAATGATGGTATTCCAGATAGCAGAGATAACTGTCCTCTGGTACCCAATAAAATGCAACGTGATCTCAATGGTATGAAGCAATGAAACAATTTAATGTTGCTGTTGTTGTTGCTGCTGTTGTTGCTGCTGTTAGTGTTGCTGTTGTTGCTGCTGTTGTTGCTGCTGTTGCTGTTGTTGTTGCTGTTGTTGGTGCTGCTGTTAGTGTTGCTGTTAGTTGCTGCTCATGTTGCTGTTCATGTTGTTATTGCTGCTGCTGTTGGTGTATTTGGTATTCTCGATTTCGTTAGTTTCATTCTTTTTCCTAACCTTTCGTCTATAATCTCCCCTTGGTCTTGGTTTCTTTTTTCATAATTTCAACACCTTTCCGCCAACAAAATAGATTATAGAACTGACTGCTGTTTTTATTTATACTTTTGCCTAGGTGATGGTCGTGGTGATGCATGTCAACATGATTATGACGGAGATAAGATCCCAGATGAGATTGATGTGTGTCCAAACAATAGAGATATGTATGTGACTGACTTCAAACGACTGCAAAAGATTGTGCTGAATCCATTTGAGGTGCCGAGGAAAGAGCCCGCCTGGGTGGTGGATAAGAAGGTAGGAAAAATCAAGATTAATGGATGGATGGAAGAATAGATGGTTGGATGGATGGATGGATGGATGGATGGATGGATGGATGGATGGATGGATGGATGGATGGATGGATGGATGGATGGATGGATGGATGGATGGATGGATGGATGGATGGATGGATGGATGGATGGATGGATGGAAGAATAGATGGTTGGATGGATGGATGGATGGATGGATGGATGGATGGATGGATGGATGGATGGATGGATGGAAGGATGGATAAATGGAAGAATGGATGGATGGATTGATGGATGGATGGATGGGTGAATGGATGGATGGATGGATGGATGGATGAATTGAAGAATACATGGATGGATGGAATGGGATGGGATGGGATGAAGCAATACGAATAGATTCTAGATATATGCATAGATGCGTGGATGAATGGATGGATAGATGGATGGTTGGATGGACTATGGAATAGGATGAGATAAAAAAATTGGGATAGGCTCTAGATATATGCATAGATGATTGGACGTATGGATACGTCGATGCATGGATGGGATGAAATGAAATAGATGCATACCTGATTATATTGACCCATCGTCTTTCCTCACCTCTCTCTCTCTCTCTCTTTATCTCAGGGAAATACGGTCCGGGAGACTGTCAACAGCGACCCAGGAATTGCCATCGGTAAGTCATTCCCTCCTCATCAATCCCAACCTAACTAGCATCTTTAAGGTCTATTATTTTACAAATCACAGGTAAATCACGATTCAATGGTGTTGACTTCAACGGCACCCTCTTCGTTGATACCACCCACGATGATGACTATATCGGAATAGTATTCAGTTACCTAGACAACAAGCGTTTCTATGCAATGGTTTGGAAACAAAACGACCAAGTGTTTTGGGGAATGAGACCGTTCAGATCCACTGCTATCAGGGGGATCCAGATCAAGGTAGGCTTGGTAATGTAGCTGTATATTCTCCACGTACGACTGACTGTCAGTCAATCGGTCAGTCGGTCAGTCGTGGTCAGTCAGTCAGTCAGTCAGTCAGTCAGTCAGTCAGTCAGTCAGTCAGTCAGTCAGTCAGTCGGTCAGTCGGTCAGTCGGTCAGTCAGTCAGTCAGTCAGTCAGTCAGTCAGTCAGTCAGTCAGTCAGTCAGTCAGTCAGGTGGTCAGTTAGTCGGTCGGTGGGACAGTCAGTCAGTCAGTCAGTTGGTCAGTCAGTCTGTCGGTCTGTCGGTTAGTGAATCAGTCTACTTCTCGGTCGCTCTTTCAGTCAGCTAGTCTTTTTTGTTTGCTAAACTTTGTTATTCGCTTTTTCAGGCCATCAAATCACAAAGTGGTCCAGGTCCAATCATGAGAAACGCAATGTGGCACACTGGAGATGTGAGAAATGAGGTAACCTAAGGCTTTGTATTTCCATCCATCTTTAGCGTACCAATGTTCACAATCAATTCCTATATCTCCCCCTCCCCCGGTACTCGCCCAGTTTTTTTTTTTCTTTTTTTTTGGCGACCATCTAGATTTTCCTTAAAATTGATACCCCCTTCCTCCGGTTTTTGCAAACAAATAACCTTCCAAAAAAGAACAATAATCTGCTAACCCTCCCCTCCCTCATATTGTAATAATGGAAAAACCCTTTCTAAAAAATGCAGATTAAAATGCTGTGGAAAGACCCGGCCAGTCAAGGATGGAAAGACAAGACCAAGTATTTCTGGCAGTTAACGGTTCGACCTTCTGTTGGCCTGATAAGGTCAGTATACCTCGTTGATTAAATATAACAACAGGTGTATTTTTTACGATGGTCGTAGCGATAGTGCTGATAATGGTGTTATATAATGGTGTTATATAATGGTGTTATATAATGGTGTTATATAATGGTGTCACTGATAAATTACTATAATGATTATGTCTGTGGTTGTGGTGAGGATGATGATGTTGTTATTGATGATGATGAAGATGGTGATGTTCTTGTTCGTGGGGATGTATGATCATAATGCTGTTGATAATGATGATAATACCAATAATAATAATAATAATAATAATAATAATAATAATAATAATAATAATAATAATAATAATGATAATAATATTTATTTAAGCACGATATTTACAGCATTGCTGATGTGGTCGTGTATCTAATTATCCTAATACCTAATCCGTTGAGACTAATGATGATGATGATGATGTATGATGATGATGATGATGATGTATGATGATGGTGATGATGATGTATGATGATGATGATGATGATGTATGATGATGGTGATGATGATGTATGATGATGGTGATGATGATGTATGGTGATGATGATGTATGATGATGATGATGATGATGTATGATGATGGTGATGATGATGTATGATGATGGTGATGATGATGTATGATGATGGTGATGATGATGTATGATGATGGTGATGATGATGTATGATGATGGTGATGATGATGATGATGGTGACGATGATGGTGATGATGATGTATGATGATGGTGATGATGATGATGATGGTGACGATGATGATGATAATGATGATGATGATGATGATGATGATGATGATGATGATGATGATGATGGTGATGATGATGATGGTGATGATGTATGATGATGGTGATGATGATGTATGATGATGATGATGATGGTGATGATGATGATGGTGATGATGATGTACGATGATGATGATGACGGTGTTGACGATAATGATTGGTGATGATAGTGAAGATGATATAATGTTGATGTTATGTTTGGTTTTCAGTGCTGTTTGTAGTTGCCAGGAAGTCTTCTATTGCTGCATATACTAATTAATAGCAAGCAGTTGAATTATTGATAATTCTCCAGGCAATTTACAAAGTTAACCAATTTTTTACTTTGACAGACTACGTGTGGATACAGAGAGAAGTATGCTCATCGATACTGGTAACATCTGGGACAATACACTCACAGGTGGACGACTTGGAATGTATGTCTTCTCACAAGCCAATGTAGTATGGGAAAACATGAAATACGCTTGTAATGGTGAGTAATCACGTCTTTCTTTGTTCCTGTCTATTTGTCTGTCTGTCTGGCTATCTGTCATGTTTTAGCTGTTTGTCTGCCTGTCTGTCTGTCTGCCTCTCTGTTTAGCTGTCTGTTATTTTGTTTGTCTGTTTGTCTCTCTGTATGTCTATCTGTCATGTTTTTAGCTATTTGTCTGCCTGTCTGTCTGTCTGACTGTCTGGCTATCTGTCATGTGTTTAGCTGTCTGTCTGTCTCTCTGTATGTCTATCTGTCATGTGTTTAGCTGTCTGTCTGTCTCTCTGTATGTCTATCTGTCATTTTTTAGCTGTCTGTCTGTCTAACTATCTTTCAAGTGTCTATCTCTCCCATATGTTTAGCTGTTTGTCTATTTGTCTTATTTCTCTCCGTTAGATGTCTCAGATGTCTGTGTGTCTGTATATTTGTCTGTCTGTTTGATCGAACTGTCAGGTGTATTTATCTATCTACCTCTTTAGTTGCTAGGTGATTGTCCGTCTGTCTGTCTGTCTGTCGGTCTGTCTGTCTGTCTGTCTCTTTTTTTGTCTATTTGTCTGTCTATCTGTTTTTCTTTCTGTTAGCTTATTGTCTGTCTCTCTGTCTGTCTTTTCTCCCGTCTGTATACCAGTCTTGTTGTTCCCCCTTGTAATCTTTTTTAACAAATGTACCAACTCTTTTTTTAAGAAACGATACCCTTATATGCTCAAGCAGAAGCCAAGAAAAGAAAAAGAAAACAAGTAAAATAAGTCTTGTAGTTAAACCAACAAAATACCCCAGAGAAACACAGATCGTAACACGATGTCATCTGAGGATAGCTGCCTAGCTTTGGACCTAAAATGCAAACCAATAATCCCTAAGCAGAGCTAGTTTATACCTCTTGTAGAACAAGAAAGACAATTCAACCAAGAAGAGATTGATGTTGGTAAAACAAGACTTGACGATCCTCTAGGACAGACAAATGAACTGCACAAATGTGTGTTTGAGTCAGGACGTATGATGTCTTTGTTAATTTGTATAATATTCAATAATAGATTTATAGTTAATATAGAGCAGGAGTATGCAAGGATAAAAGGAAATATCTTCATCTTTTCGATAGCTATACATTCACTGTAAGAAAGGGTATCTACGTATGTCGTTTTCCCATTTCAGGCAACGTTTTATTCCCTTGAGTATTATTTCTTTGTTTGTCGGTAAAGATTGAGAAAGTAAATTCATTTGAATGAAATTCAAGCAAAGAATTTTGAGGCTTGAAATGGGAACACATGATGCCAAATGGATTCATTTTGACGAATGTTGAAAGGAAATCGCGCCATCTTGGCCACAATGAGTAAGACAGACTCGCCCAGTCTCTCACCAACAAAGGTATCCCGTACATTGACTTAGCTCAACGATAAAGGGTCGCATAGGTACGCAATCTCCAAGTGAGTGACTGTATGTTTGTGTAAATTTCAACAATTGCTTTTGCAGCAGAGAGCGCCATCTTGAAATGTAACCACGCCTTCTAGCTTTACAAGTCACGAGTTCAAATTTGGATAAAAGTTCATAATGGCTGCAATTGGTAAATAAATTGGTCTATATAAATTAAGTTATAAAGTTACATTTTCAGGAATAGTTTAGGAGGAATACGAACAAAACTGCCGTATATACAGGGACATGGTTATTACTTAAATGCAGTAGAAATTCATGACATGCTTTGTATATTTCGTTACTCAAAGGTTTCTCTCGTGTAGTTCAGATCTCCATTAAAAATAAATAAAGAAGAAAGCTATTTGATAGTATTTGACGAGTTAGAATACTATAGCTAGAACAAGTGTAGCATGGACACTGAACTGTTTCACTAACAAGGTGCATCTTGGTATAGCTTGGGTTATAACCACCTATCACACAATGACAAGCATAAGATGTTGGAACCCGAGCTAGACCACAATGCACCTTGTTCGTGGAACACCTTCACTTATTCAAAAAACATGAAGATACAATAATCATAGTACAAGGCAAGACTTGTTCCCGAATAAAATAAAAAACATTTTTTTCTTGTTTCCGTCAAAAAAAATTAAAACAAGCTTAAGAATGTTCTTTAATTCGTCACCAAAAGGGTAAGAAAACAAAATATACACAATTAAATCATTAAAAATCATAATGTTATCACTTACAAAAATAACAATAAAACTATTATAACAAACAATTGTAAATATGTGGGTGTATTACCAAATCATAAAATAGTCTCATTATAATTAAAAGAAAAAAATTCCAAATAGCTAGAAAATTGGGCAAAATCGATCAAAAACAACAGCTATAGCCCATACTTCTTGACTGAAAATACCTAAAATTGAGCATAAAAAATGCATATATTTTGAAAAGGTGTGAAAATGGGCCAAAATCGGTCAAAACCATGGGCCATAGCCCATGCTATTAGGCCAAAAATGCTTAAAATTGAGCTATTTTGCATTTTCATAAAAAATGCATATATTTTGAAAAGGTGTGAAAATGGGCCAAAATCGGTCAAAACCATGGGCTATAGCCCATGCTTTTAGGCCAAAAATGCTTAAAATTGAGCTATTTTGCATTTTCCTAAAAAATGCATATATTTTGAAAAGGTGTGAAAATGGGCCAAAATCGGTCAAAACCATGGGCTATAGCCCATGCTATTAGGCCAAAAATGCTTAAAATTGAGCTATTTTGCATTTTCATAAAAAATGCATATATTTTGAAAAGGTGTGAAAATGGGCCAAAATCGGTCAAAACCATGGGCTATAGCCCATGCTTTTAGGCCAAAAATGCTTAAAATTGAGCTATTTTGCATTTTCCTAAAAAATGCATATATTTTGAAAAGGTGTGAAAATGGGCCAAAATCGGTCAAAACCATGGGCTATAGCCCATGCTTTTAGGCCAAAAATGCTTAAAATTGAGCTATTTTGCATTTTCATAAAAAATGCATATATTTTGAAAAGGTGTGAAAATGGGCCAAAATCGGTCAAAACCATAGGCTATAGCCCATGCTTTTAGGCCAAAAATGCTTAAAATTGAGCTATTTTGCATTTTCATAAAAAATGCATACATTTTGAAAAGGTGTGAAAATGGGCCAAAATCGGTCAAAACCATGAGCTATAGCCCATGCTATTAGGCCAAAAATGCTTAAAATTGAGCTATTTTGCATTTTCATAAAAAATGCATACATTTTGAAAAGGTGTGAAAATGGGCCAAAATCAGTCAAAACCATGAGCTATAGCCCATGCTATTAGGCCAAAAATGCTTAAAATTGAGCTATTTTGCATTTTCATAAAAAATGCATATATTTTGAAAAGGTGTGAAAATGGGCCAAAATCGGTCAAAACCATGGGCTATAGCCCATACTATTAGGCCAAAAATGCTTAAAATTGAGCTATTTTGCATTTTCATAAAAAATGCATATATTTTGAAAAGGTGTGAAAATGGGCCAAAATCGGTCAAAACCATGGGCTATAGCCCATGCTTTTAGGCCAAAAATGCTTAAAATTGAGCTATTTTGCATTTTCCTAAAAAATGCATATATTTTGAAAAGGTGTGAAAATGGGCCAAAATCGGTCAAAACCATGGGCTATAACCCATGCTTTTAGGCCAAAAATGCTTAAAATTGAGCTATTTTGCATTTTCCTAAAAAATGCATATATTTTGAAAAGGTGTGAAAATGGGCCAAAATCGGTCAAAACCATGGGCTATAGCCCATGCTATTAGGCCAAAAATGCTTAAAATTGAGCTATTTTGCATTTTCCTAAAAAATGCATATATTTTGAAAAGGTGTGAAAATGGGCCAAAATCGGTCAAAACCATGGGCTATAGCCCATGCTTTTAGGCCAAAAATGCTTAAAATTGAGCTATTTTGCATTTTCCTAAAAAATGCATATATTTTGAAAAGGTGTGAAAATGGGCCAAAATCGGTCAAAACCATGGGCTATAGCCCATGCTTTTAGGCCAAAAATGCTTAAAATTGAGCTATTTTGCATTTTCCTAAAAAATGCATATATTTTGAAAAGGTGTGAAAATGGGCCAAAATCGGTCAAAACCATGGGCTATAGCCCATGCTTTTAGGCCAAAAATGCTTAAAATTGAGCTATTTTGCATTTTCCTAAAAAATGCATATATTTTGAAAAGGTGTGAAAATGGGCCAAAATCGGTCAAAACCATGGGCTATAGCCCATGCTTTTAGGCCAAAAATGCTTAAAATTGAGCTATTTTGCATTTTCCTAAAAAATGCATATATTTTGAAAAGGTGTGAAAATGGGCCAAAATCGGTCAAAACCATGGGCTATAGCCCATGCTTTTAGGCCAAAAATGCTTAAAATTGAGCTATTTTGCATTTTCCTAAAAAATGCATATATTTTGAAAAGGTGTGAAAATGGGCCAAAATCGGTCAAAACCATGGGCTATAGCCCATGCTTTTAGGCCAAAAATGCTTAAAATTGAGCTATTTTGCATTTTCCTAAAAAATGCATATATTTTGAAAAGGTGTGAAAATGGGCCAAAATCGGTCAAAACCATGGGCTATAACCCATGCTTTTAGGCCAAAAATGCTTAAAATTGAGCTATTTTGCATTTTCCTAAAAAATGCATATATTTTGAAAAGGTGTGAAAATGGGCCAAAATCGGTCAAAACCATGGGCTATAGCCCATGCTATTAGGCCAAAAATGCTTAAAATTGAGCTATTTTGCATTTTCCTAAAAAATGCATATATTTTGAAAAGGTGTGAAAATGGGCCAAAATCGGTCAAAACCATGGGCTATAGCCCATGCTTTTAGGCCAAAAATGCTTAAAATTGAGCTATTTTGCATTTTCCTAAAAAATGCATATATTTTGAAAAGGTGTGAAAATGGGCCAAAATCGGTCAAAACCATGGGCTATAGCCCATGCTTTTAGGCCAAAAATGCTTAAAATTGAGCTATTTTGCATTTTCCTAAAAAATGCATATATTTTGAAAAGGTGTGAAAATGGGCCAAAATCGGTCAAAACCATGGGCTATAGCCCATGCTTTTAGGCCAAAAATGCTTAAAATTGAGCTATTTTGCATTTTCCTAAAAAATGCATATATTTTGAAAAGGTGTGAAAATGGGCCAAAATCGGTCAAAACCATGGGCTATAGCCCATGCTTTTAGGCCAAAAATGCTTAAAATTGAGCTATTTTGCATTTTCCTAAAAAATGCATTTATTTTGAAAAGGTGTGAAAATGGGCCAAAATCGGTCAAAACCATGGGCTATAGCCCATGCTTTTAGGCCAAAAATACTTAAAATTGAGCTATTTTGCATTTTCCTAAAAAATGCATATATTTTGAAAAGGTGTGAAAATGGGCCAAAATCGGTCAAAACCATGGGCTATAGCCCATGCTTTTAGGCCAAAAATGCTTAAAATTGAGCTATATTGCATTTTCCTAAAAAATGCATTTATTTTGAAAAGGTGTGAAAATGGGCCAAAATCGGTCAAAACCATGGGCTATAGCCCATGCTTTTAGGCCAAAAATACTTAAAATTGAGCTATTTTGCATTTTCCTAAAAAATGCATATATTTTGAAAAGGTGTGAAAATGGGCCAAAATCGGTCAAAACCATGGGCTATAGCCCATGCTTTTAGGCCAAAAATGCTTAAAATTGAGCTATTTTGCATTTTCCTAAAAAATGCATATATTTTGAAAAGGTGTGAAAATGGGCCAAAATCGGTCAAAACCATGGGCTATAGCCCATGCTTTTAGGCCAAAAATGCTTAAAATTGAGCTATTTTGCATTTTCCTAAAAAATGCATATATTTTGAAAAGGTGTGAAAATGGGCCAAAATCGGTCAAAACCATGGGCTATAGCCCATGCTTTTAGGCCAAAAATGCTTAAAATTGAGCTATTTTGCATTTTCCTAAAAAATGCATATATTTTGAAAAGGTGTGAAAATGGGCCAAAATCGGTCAAAACCATGGGCTATAGCCCATGCTATTAGGCCAAAAATGCTTAAAATTGAGCTATTTTGCATTTTCCTAAAAAATGCATATATTTTGAAAAGGTGTGAAAATGGGCCAAAATCGGTCAAAACCATGGGCTATAGCCCATGCTTTTAGGCCAAAAATGCTTAAAATTGAGCTATTTTGCATTTTCCTAAAAAATGCATATATTTTGAAAAGGTGTGAAAATGGGCCAAAATCGATCAAAACCATGGGCTATAGCCCATGCTTTTAGGCCAAAAATGCTTAAAATTGAGCTATTTTGCATTTTCATAAAAAATGCATAGATTTTGAAAAGGTGTGAAAATGGGCCAAAATCGGTCAAAACCATGGGCTATAGCCCATGCTTTTAGGCCAAAAATGCTTAAAATTGAGCTATTTTGCATTTTCCTAAAAAAATGCATATATTTTGAAAAGGTGTGAAAATGGGCCAAAATCGGTCAAAACCATGGGCTATAGCCCATGCTTTTAGGCCAAAAATGCTTAAAATTGAGCTATTTTGCATTTTCCTAAAAAATGCATATATTTTGAAAAGGTGTGAAAATGGGCCAAAATCGGTCAAAACCATGGGCTATAGCCCATGCTTTTAGGCCAAAAATACTTAAAATTGAGCTATTTTGCATTTTCCTAAAAAATGCATATATTTTGAAAAGGTGTGAAAATGGGCCAAAATCGGTTAAAACTATGGGCTATAGCCCATGCTTTTAGGCCAAAAATGCTTAAAATTGAGCTATTTTGCATTTTCCTAAAAAATGCACATATTTTGAAAAGGTGTGAAAATGGGCCAAAATCGGTCAAAACCATGGGCTATAGCCCATGCTTTTAGGCCAAAAATGCTTAAAATTGAGCTATTTTGCATTTTCATAAAAAATGCATATATTTTGAAAAGGTGTGAAAATGGGCCAAAATCGGTCAAAACCATGGGCTATAGCCCATGCTTTTAGGCCAAAAATGCTTATAATTGAGCTATTTTGCATTTTCATAAAAAATGCATATATTTTGAAAAGGTGTGAAAATGGGCCAAAATCGGTCAAAACCATGGGCTATAGCCCATGCTTTTAGGCCAAAAATGCTTAAAATTGAGCTATTTTGCATTTTCATAAAAAATGCATACATTTTGAAAAGGTGTGAAAATGGGCCAAAATCGGTCAAAACCATGGGCTATAGCCCATGCTTTTAGGCCAAAAATGCTTAAAATTGAGCTATTTTGCATTTTCCTAAAAAATGCATATATTTTGAAAAGGTGTGAAAATGGGCCAAAATCGGTCAAAACCATGGGCTATAGCCCATGCTTTTAGGCCAAAAATGCTTAAAATTGAGCTATTTTGCATTTTCCTAAAAAATGCATATATTTTGAAAAGGTGTGAAAATGGGCCAAAATCGGTCAGAACCATGGGCTATAGCCCATGCTTTTAGGCCAAAAATGCTTAAAATTGAGCTATTTTGCATTTTCCTAAAAAATGCATATATTTTGAAAAGGTGTGAAAATGGGCCAAAATCGGTCAAAACCATGGGCTATAGCCCATGCTTTTAGGCCAAAAATGCTTAAAATTGAGCTATTTTGCATTTTCATAAAAAATGCATATGTTTTGAAAAGGTGTGAAAATGGGCCAAAATCGGTCAAAACCATAGGCTATAGCCCATGCTTTTAGGCCAAAAATGCTTAAAATTGAGCTATTTTGCATTTTCATAAAAAATGCATACATTTTGAAAAGGTGTGAAAATGGGCCAAAATCGGTCAAAACCATGAGCTATAGCCCATGCTATTAGGCCAAAAATGCTTAAAATTGAGCTATTTTGCATTTCATAAAAAATGCATACATTTTGAAAAGGTGTGAAAATGGGCCAAAATCAGTCAAAACCATGAGCTATAGCCCATGCTATTAGGCCAAAAATGCTTAAAATTGAGCTATTTTGCATTTTCATAAAAAATGCATATATTTTGAAAAGGTGTGAAAATGGGCCAAAATCGGTCAAAACCATGGGCTATAGCCCATACTATTAGGCCAAAAATGCTTAAAATTGAGCTATTTTGCATTTTCATAAAAAATGCATATATTTTGAAAAGGTGTGAAAATGGGCCAAAATCGGTCAAAACCATGGGCTATAGCCCATGCTTTTAGGCCAAAAATGCTTAAAATTGAGCTATTTTGCATTTTCCTAAAAAATGCATATATTTTGAAAAGGTGTGAAAATGGGCCAAAATCGGTCAAAACCATGGGCTATAACCCATGCTTTTAGGCCAAAAATGCTTAAAATTGAGCTATTTTGCATTTTCCTAAAAAATGCATATATTTTGAAAAGGTGTGAAAATGGGCCAAAATCGGTCAAAACCATGGGCTATAGCCCATGCTATTAGGCCAAAAATGCTTAAAATTGAGCTATTTTGCATTTTCCTAAAAAATGCATATATTTTGAAAAGGTGTGAAAATGGGCCAAAATCGGTCAAAACCATGGGCTATAGCCCATGCTTTTAGGCCAAAAATGCTTAAAATTGAGCTATTTTGCATTTTCCTAAAAAATGCATATATTTTGAAAAGGTGTGAAAATGGGCCAAAATCGGTCAAAAACCATGGGCTATAGCCCATGCTTTTAGGCCAAAAATGCTTAAAATTGAGCTATTTTGCATTTTCATAAAAAATGCATACATTTTGAAAAGGTGTGAAAATGGGCCAAAATCGGTCAAAACCATGGGCTATAGCCCATGCTTTTAGGCCAAAAATGCTTAAAATTGAGCTATTTTGCATTTTCCTAAAAAATGCATATATTTGAAAAGGTATGAAAATGGGCCAAAATCGGTCAAAACCATGGGCTATAGCCCATGCTTTTAGGCCAAAAATGCTTAAAATTGAGCTATTTTGCATTTTCCTAAAAAATGCATATATTTTGAAAAGGTGTGAAAATGGGCCAAAATCGGTCAAAACCATGGGCTATAGCCCATGCTTTTAGGCCAAAAATGCTTAAAATTGAGCTATTTTGCATTTTCCTAAAAAATGCATATATTTTGAAAAGGTGTGAAAATGGGCCAAAATCGGTCAAAACCATGGGCTATAGCCCATGCTTTTAGGCCAAAAATGCTTAAAATTGAGCTATATTGCATTTTCCTAAAAAATGCATTTATTTTGAAAAGGTGTGAAAATGGGCCAAAATCGGTCAAAACCATGGGCTATAGCCCATGCTTTTAGGCCAAAAATACTTAAAATTGAGCTATTTTGCATTTTCCTAAAAAATAAATATATTTTGAAAAGGTGTGAAAATGGGCCAAAATCGGTCAAAACCATGGGCTATAGCCCATGCTTTTAGGCCAAAAATGCTTAAAATTGAGCTATTTTGCATTTTCCTAAAAAATGCATATATTTTGAAAAGGTGTGAAAATGGGCCAAAATCGGTCAAAACCATGGGCTATAGCCCATGCTTTTAGGCCAAAAATGCTTAAAATTGAGCTATTTTGCATTTTCCTAAAAATGCATATATTTTGAAAAGGTGTGAAAATGGGCCAAAATCGGTCAAAACCATGGGCTATAGCCCATGCTTTTAGGCCAAAAATGCTTAAAATTGAGCTATTTTGCATTTTCCTAAAAAATGCATATATTTTGAAAAGGTGTGAAAATGGGCCAAAATCGGTCAAAACCATGGGCTATAGCCCATGCTATTAGGCCAAAAATGCTTAAAATTGAGCTATTTTGCATTTTCCTAAAAAATGCATATATTTTGAAAAGGTGTGAAAATGGGCCAAAATCGGTCAAAACCATGGGCTATAGCCCATGCTTTTAGGCCAAAAATGCTTAAAATTGAGCTATTTTGCATTTTCCTAAAAAATGCATATATTTTGAAAAGGTGTGAAAATGGGCCAAAATCGATCAAAACCATGGGCTATAGCCCATGCTTTTAGGCCAAAAATGCTTAAAATTGAGCTATTTTGCATTTTCATAAAAAATGCATATATTTTGAAAAGGTGTGAAAATGGGCCAAAATCGGTCAAAACCATGGGCTATAGCCCATGCTTTTAGGCCAAAAATGCTTAAAATTGAGCTATTTTGCATTTTCCTAAAAAATGCATATATTTTGAAAAGGTGTGAAAATGGGCCAAAATCGGTCAAAACCATGGGCTATAGCCCATGCTTTTAGGCCAAAAATGCTTAAAATTGAGCTATTTTGCATTTTCCTAAAAAATGCATATATTTTGAAAAGGTGTGAAAATGGGCCAAAATCGGTCAAAACCATGGGCTATAGCCCATGCTTTTAGGCCAAAAATGCTTAAAATTGAGCTATTTTGCATTTTCCTAAAAAATGCATATATTTTGAAAAGGTGTGAAAATGGGCCAAAATCGGTCAAAACCATGGGCTATAGCCCATGCTTTTAGGCCAAAAATGCTTAAAATTGAGCTATTTTGCATTTTCCTAAAAAATGCATATATTTTGAAAAGGTGTGAAAATGGGCCAAAATCGGTCAAAACCATGTGCTATAGCCCATGCTTTTAGGCCAAAAATACTTAAAATTGAGCTATTTTGCATTTTCCTAAAAAATAAATATATTTTGAAAAGGTGTGAAAATGGGCCAAAATCGGTCAAAACCATGGGCTATAGCCCATGCTTTTAGGCCAAAAATGCTTAAAATTGAGCTATTTTGCATTTTCCTAAAAAATGCATATATTTTGAAAAGGTGTGAAAATGGGCCAAAATCGGTCAAAACCATGGGCTATAGCCCATGCTTTTAGGCCAAAAATGCTTAAAATTGAGCTATTTTGCATTTTCCTAAAAAATGCATATATTTTGAAAAGGTGTGAAAATGGGCCAAAATCGGTCAAAACCATGGGCTATAGCCCATGCTTTTAGGCCAAAAATGCTTAAAATTGAGCTATTTTGCATTTTCCTAAAAAATGCATATATTTTGAAAAGGTGTGAAAATGGGCCAAAATCGGTCAAAACCATGGGCTATAGCCCATGCTTTTAGGCCAAAAATGCTTAAAATTGAGCTATTTTGCATTTTCCTAAAAAATGCATATATTTTGAAAAGGTGTGAAAATGGGCCAAAATCGGTCAAAACCATGGGCTATAGCCCATGCTTTTAGGCCAAAAATGCTTAAAATTGAGCTATTTTGCATTTTCCTAAAAAATGCATATATTTTGAAAAGGTGTGAAAATGGGCCAAAATCGGTCAAAACCATGGGCTATAGCCCATGCTTTTAGGCCAAAAATGCTTAAAATTGAGCTATTTTGCATTTTCCTAAAAAATGCATATATTTTGAAAAGGTGTGA